>AP028447.1:8386540-8554612 GCA_036509395.1 Antheraea yamamai
TTTAACCGCCGAAAAAAACGGAGGAGATTCTCAAGTCGACGCGTATACATATATATATATATATATATATATATTTACTGTATGACTACGCACAACTTTATTGGAAAGAGTATACCCGGAGGTGGTCCTATATAAATTTGGGAAAAAAATTCCATCCCTAAGGGTACGAAAACAGAGAATGATTGATTTTTCACTCACTAATTATATCTATGACCACGCATAACTAGAATAGTCCGACTATGATAATTATTTTTTGATTAGAAAAGGTATACCCTGAAGTAGGTCCCGTATACATTTTGAGAAAAAAAAACCAACTCCAAGGGTACGAAAACAGGGGATGATTTATAGTTCAGTTTCCGAGTTGTGTATTACAAATAAATTAAGCATGTAGTAATTAGTAGATTATAGCCACAAAAAATTATAAAATAAAAACTTTTAACAAAAAATTAAACCGCCGAAAAATCTGAAAAGCACAAAATAATAAACCTTTTTTTTATTTACCTTAATAACTAAGTTCTTAAACTAATTTAACTATACGTAAGTATTTAAAACTAGCGGGCCCGGCGGACATTGTCAGTAATATTGATGATAATAAAACAGTATACATATAGCTCAAGGAAAGCGTTCGGTGACGATGATGCGAGTTCCATGATTTTTGTTCACCCAAAAACTGCACAGCGCGCCTTAAGAAGTTTTTACTACAAAATTTTAACATCCCTATTGGAAGTCAGGATTCTTTATTTAAATAACAACATTTTTTTTCTCGCCCGAAATGAGATGTCCTTGAGCAAGTCGTTTATCTTATTCGCCGGCGAGTAATGTCGGCGCGTAATAGGGACAAGTAACATGGGTACAAATATCAGGAAGTCACCCATATTTTTCGACTGATGACATACTCGTATAGTTGGCTTTATATCACTATGACTTTGAACAATTGCTGAAGGCATGTACACTATGGTAATATTTTTTCCGCCTCCGATTACCATTCAGGACAAGTCCCAGTGGATGTCCATCTCAAATAGACTAAAAGTACTCAAAATTAACTATACGTTCGCCCTAAATACCCCAGCGGGTATCCAGGTTAAGGTCCCATCCGTTAACGACTTCCGCCAGCTAACAAAATTCCTTCGGGAAGCTAAGTTAGCCTTTTTTACTTTTACCCTTGAGGAGGAACGCCTCCTCCGAGTAGTGCTTCGTCGTGTTCCGGCCGAGATCTCGGTCGAAGACGTGATCGCATCCCTTAAAGAGAAGAATTTCCCCGTTAGAGAGGTACATCGGATGTACCATCCGCGCACCCGCAGGCCATATAACATGGTATTAGTTATTTTAGATCGTTCCGTGGAGGGTAAGGCTATTTTCAGCCTGACCTCTGTGTGCAACCTCAGCGGCATCACCGTTGAGTCCCCCCGGAAGACCCATACCCCGTCGCAGTGTCACAACTGCCAGAGTTACGGCCACTCGGCACGCAACTGTCATCTCCGCCCTAGGTGCGTCAAGTGCCTGGGTGATCACTGCACAAAGGAGTGCAGGCGCACACCCGACACCACCGAGCCCCCCAGCTGCGTGTTGTGCGGCAACGCGGGTCACCCCGCGAACTATCGCGGCTGTCCCCGCGCACCGCGCACACAACGCCCCCGCCAGGCGCGACAGGTGCCTAGGGCGTCTGTGGTCGCCACCCGCCCTCCGCCTCCCCCTCTCATGTCCGTGGAGGCCTTCCCTGGCCTGCCGGGTGCCTCTCGCGCCCCGGTAGCGCCCGCATCCACTCCGCGCGTGCCACCCTCTGTGCCGCGCGCACCACAACCCGGGCGGGCCCCTCTGGCCCCCTGGGCTCCCCAGCCCCAGGCTCCCAAGCCTCAGGCTCCCATCCCACAGGCACGGCCGGCACGCGCCGCGCCAGCCTTCTCTATGGGGCTCTCTGAAGTGAACTGGATTTTCCAGTTATTCCGGGAGCACGATTTGCAGGAAGTCCTAACCTTCAACGCAGCTTTCCAGGCGGAGGGGGACTTGGGTAAGCTCAACGTGCTCGCGCAATACCCGAGTATTGCTGCGACATTACATCGCATCGCCCGCTCACAAGATCCAATTTCATGTAAATAAAATTCGCGGCTATGAATAGGATAAAACCGCGCGGTCTATCTCTTTCGTTTTTTAACGCGAGATCTCTTAGGACACAGCGCGATCTAGTAGCTGCCTTCTTGCGCGATAGACAGATAGACGTTTTCCTCGTCCAGGAAACGCTTCTAAAACCTAAAATGCGAAATCCTAGAATCGCGAATTATAATATAATCAGAAACGACCGTGTCGCCCGCGGGGGTGGCACCTTAATTTATTATAGGCGTTCATTATATTGCATGCCGGTAGATCCGCCCGCTCTGACTAATATGGAAGTGTCAGTGTGTAAATTAGGTATGACTGGTCATCCGTCCATTATATTAGTGTCCGCGTACCTCTCACCGAATAAGCAGTTGTTAAAAACCGATTTGCAAGCGTTGCTTAATTTAGGAGACTCAGTCATTATAGCGGGGGACCTCAACAGCGGGAACGTTATCTGGAATAGTCCGAGAACCTCTCGTAACGGGAGGATACTCGACGAACTAGGTAGGGTTCTCGCGTTTGACGTCATAGCCCCTCCGGAACCCACCCATTATCAGGATAACTGCCGTCCGTCAGTTTTAGACATAGCTTTGTTAAAAAATATCACGCTTCGGGTACGACTCATACAAGTCGTACACGAACTTGACTCGGACCATCGCCCGGTCGTATTACAGTTAGGTTTTAACTCAGACTTCACCCCTCCGTCGGTTAGGGTGGCTGATTACGCGAAACTCGCTCGTTATTTTAAAGAAAATCCTTCGTCTAGCAATTTAGACAGGGTTCCGGACGTGTTGGTGTCTAAAGCCGACGCGGATTCGGCTATCGATTCCCTGGTCGACTATCTCCAGACCGCCGTCAGAGAGACCTCGAAAGAGGTACAAGCGGCGAATGATCGCCGTTTTATACTCCCTGACGACGTGAGAGCGTTGATTACGGAAAAGAACGCCGCGACTCGAGCTCACGACGCTTACCCGTCTACAGAAAATCGCGACCGTTTACGCTTGTTACGTAAAATAGTCAAATCTCGTATCTCTGAAATTCGGGGCGACAGGTGGGACAGACTTCTGGAGGATCTCCGGCCGTCCCACCTGTCGTACTGGAAACTCTCGCGAACTTTAAAGTCGGATCTCACTACTCCGATGCCTCCTCTCGATAGAGGTTCCGGATTGCCTCCTGCGTTCGATAGCATAGATAAAGCAGAATGTCTTGCCGCGAGTTTAGAAACACAGTGTTCACCGAACACTGATAACACTGACCCTATCCATATTGGGTCGATCGAATTGTCGGTAGAGCATGCACTAGCGTCCCCTCCCGTGGATACCCTAACCTCAATAACTTTCGATGAAGTTTCGACCGCCATCCAGCGTCTCAAGCTTAGGAAGTCCCCAGGTCCCGATGGGATCAGGAACGAGGTACTGAGACTCCTTCCCGATCACATCATAGCTCTATTGGTCTGCATCTTCAATGCGGCCATGTCCCAGGGCCACTTTCCAGCCGCCTGGAAGAAGGCCGTAGTGATAGGCATACACAAGCCCGGCAAAAAAGCTACGCTTCCCGATAGCTATCGCCCGATTAGCCTGTTAGATACATTAGGTAAATTATACGAGCGGCTCCTTCTGAACCGTCTCCAGGTCTCGATTACAGATTTAAAATTAATACCACCTGAGCAGTTCGGATTTCGTGCCGAACACTCTTGCACGAATCAAGTACACCGCCTCACGGAGTACATTTTCTCTAATTTTAATGCCGACCCGAAACGTAAACCGAAACGCACAATTGCAGTCTTTTTCGATGTCGCCAAAGCCTTCGATAAGGTCTGGCACGGAGGGCTCATCCATAAATTATATAAATCTCACGTACCCGATAAGTTAATTCATATTATCCACGATTATCTCACTGATAGGACTTTCCGCTTTAGAGTGGATGGGGAACTATCCCTGCCCCACCCGATACGCTCAGGTGTGCCACAAGGCTCCATACTCGCGCCCTCGCTCTTCAATCTGTTCATCAGTGACCTACCTCGGTCTAAACGGGTCGAGGTAGGTTGCTATGCTGACGATACAGTTATTTACACTTCCAGCTTGCGGTCGGATTTTCTTAGGAAGCGCATCGAAAAGGCCGTTTGCACACTCGGTGAATGGTTTCGTCGATGGCGCATAGAAGTTAATCCTGATAAGAGCGCCGCGATACTCTTCGATGCTTTACGACGTAGTAATAACCTCGAGCCCATCAGGCTATACGGAACCGATATACCTTGGGCCGACGAGGTCAAATATCTCGGTGTTACATTAGATAAACATTTAAATTTCGAGTCACATATAGATAGAGTGCGAAACAAAGCCGCTATGGTCTTGGGTCGCCTCCATCCGTTGCTTTGTCATAGGAGTAAGATGTCCCTCAGACACAAGCTCACTTTGTATAAGACGTGTATCCGTCCCGTGATGACATATAGCAGTCCCGTTTTTGCGCATATGTCGAAAGATAATTTTCATAAGTTGCAGGTTCTTCAAAACCGCGTTTTACGTAAGGTAACCGGTGCTTCGTGGTACGTCCGGAGAGTTGATCTACATAGGGACCTAGAGATGCCTTCTATCTGGGCATACGTAAAATCACTTACGATTAGTTATTTTGAAAAAGCCGCGAATCATCCCAGTCCGTTAGTGGTATCCGCCACAAAATACGAACCCGTACCAAACGCTGCGCGCTGTAAAAGACGTCCGCGACATATTTTTACCGACCCTCCCGATGAAATAACGGCAGTGAACGATCAGTACCAGCCTGTCTCTCCAAACAGAGCGTGCTCACGCCCACGCCCGCGTAACCACAGATCACGCCGCCGTGGTCTGGGGGTAAATTTCGCTCCCGCACACCAGACTAGGCCCCCCTCGGCAGCGGCTCAAGCCTAGGTCCGATCCCTCGGCGTGGAGCCCTTGAGTACGCTGCTCGCGCGATACAGTGACACAAAATCTTACATCACTGTGACAACATTACACATATCACCTCCACGCACGTGCACGCATACACGCTTACACATGCAAGTGGAAGGGTTTTATTTTTTTCCCTTATAAAACTGAAATAGTTTAGAATATTATCCGATACGAAATATATATAAGAGTTGTTGAGGTATGTATGCTTGGTACACATATATGTTTCAACAACTCATATATGTATGAATAGTTAGCTTAGCTTAGGTTAGCTCAGATAGGTCGCGAATTGCATGTATCAGGCAACAGCCAAAGCCGAGGTGTGCCGCGCATCCTTGAGCTAGTTGTCAAAATAAAATCGGCTGAGTGCCTTAAGCGCTCGCCTTAGTAGTCCGGTGAAGCTGTTAAGACCTTGCTTGGTCAATAGCGAAGTCAGTTCGAAAAATAAAAAAAAAAAGTAATATTTTTTGAAGTGAAACATTTTTCGGTACGGTGTGAATTGGGTTTTATAAAACGAAAATGTGTGTGTTTTGTGATGTGTTATGTGTTTCTGTGTTATTGGTTTGTTTTTTTTTTATTTTGTATTATTATCATAATATTTAATATAACCGACTGAACGTCTCCGATCGAAATTCACCGCTGCAGTACTGCACATTTTGCTGAATGGGTTTGTCAGTTGTTGGACGTTTCTATTTTATTTTTCATTTTTCAAATTTATTACAATATTTTTGGTCTAATTTGTTTATGTCATGTAATTGTATGGTTGTTATAAAGTGTTTCTATCATTCTAAATAGTTATAAATACATATACAGGTTTTAAGCTGTGAGAGAATGAGATAGTATATTCTTAATGTACTCGAAATATAATAGGGAGAGAGAGAAAAAGAAACGTTGGAATCTATAGCACATTTTTTTTAAATTAAATCTGTATTACATATTATTAACATTGTCAATATATACATATAACAAAAATGTAAATCTAACGTGTCGTACATTTTTGATTTTCGCAGAAAAAAAATTGTTGCAGATGTCTAGGTCATTTTTAGGTCTGTCTGCCTGTCTGTTTGTATGAACACGCATCACTGCTAAATAGTTTTTGGGTTCACAATATAACCAAACCAAGAAAATCATAAAGCATATTTGAGAATAACCTAGTCTTTGTTTCATTAAAATCGGTCCACTTTATCAAAAGTTATTGCAATTTTAATGAATGGACTTAATACATTCAGATGACTTTATTAATACCTGTTTTTAGTTACGTTTCTACGCGGACTAAGTCGCGGGCATAGCTAGTCTATACATATAATAATAATGTAAATGTAACGTGTCTGTACGTTTTAGATTTTTGTGAAAAAATTGTTGCAAGAGTCTTGGAATAAGTAATAAACTACATTTCAATCATTTTTAGAAATGTCTGTCTGTCTGTTTGTATGAACACGCCTCACAACTAAAGAACGTTCACGATACAACGTCACCATGAAATTCATAAAGCCTATCCTTAAGTAACATTTTAGGCTTGATTTCATTAAAATCAGTTCACTCTATCAAAAGTTATTGTAATATATGATACGCAAATGGACTTAATACATTCAAATGATTTTGTTACTCACTATTTTTTTACATTAGGTTCCATACGGACAAAGTCGCGGACACAGCTAGTATATATTAAAATATTACAAAACAATGCCGAGAACTAATGTATACCGCCTTTATAGTCCATAGTGTATTCGTCTTATTCTCTTGAAAATAAATCCGAATACCAAGTTTCACTTCTACCATGTGGGAACTATACTGAAAAAAAAGTTGAGTGTAGTCTAGTCTACACACTACAACTACTTTATTAAGTGATTGGCTAGGTATAACTAAACTTAATAAGCCACATGTCAGTCATAAGAATGAGCTAAAACGCATCTTTTAGGTTTTACATCATACTTGGCCTCGATCTGGTCAGTAAGTGAAGATGAGGCAAACTATGGAAGGCGTTTCCCCGTTAGAGGTATAGTCACGCTTCTCTTTAACACTTCCAAGTTATAGGAAGACGGGAAGAGAGACGCCGGGTGTGAATTCCACTCCTGAAGCGTACATGTAATCAGCTCCGAATGTACATTTTTTCGAACTGACAGAAGCGGCGGGGTGGTAGGGTGTATGTACCCGACTGGATCGCGACCACCGTACACCAGGTGGAACACCCGCCATAGTGGCACGTTTGAGCGTGTCGCGTTCCGGGATCAGCCGGTGTATATCCAGCAACCAGGGGGGGGGGGGGGGGGCTGTCCCTAACTGGGACGCTTTCAGGCCGGCATGACAACGGCGACCGGCGATGGATAGTATGTCTTTCGGCGGTCGCCATTGTTTTTGGATTGTACTGTGCTTACCATCAGGCACAGTAGAGTCACTTTGCCGAGCTACAATAAAAAAAAAAAAAAAAAAAAAAAGCTTTATACTGGCGACTCTTTTTCGAGTGTTTGAGATAAAATACTTACAAAAAAATGTTGTAATTTAGTTGTTGATACGGCAAATCTCGTATCCACAAGTTTACTGGTGAACAAGTTTACTTGTGTTGTGGGCCTATGTGGCGTCCTTTTCTTACAAGTTAGCGGTGAGCCAACCAGGCTTCCTTATGCTAAGCGCTTTCAACAGCAGGTTCTTTTATTTCTATGAATATGATTTTGGCGTACCCCGGAAATTGCACTCCTTTGATCCGAGACTGTATATGCTAAATACGGAAACAAAGTTTTTCTTACGAATCAGGGACATATCAACCACTTAAGGGTGGAAACCCTCACGGCGTTGGTTCGTCACCAGGTGAACATTACAGCAAAAATAGGTACGGCTATCAACACACTCTTCTGATTTTAATCAACTGATGACAAAACAGGAAAAAGTCATGTAAAAAACATAAGAATTGTAAATCGATATTTGGTAGGAATTATGTAAACAAAAAAACAAATATCGTGACAGCATAATGGCGTAGTCCCGCAATTCAAGTGTTGCCAATGTGAAAAACAAACATTTACGCGGCAAATATCTTCCCCTTTTTTTTGTGGCGTCAACATGTCTGCTAGGCTACGTACTTGGACGTGTTGTTTATGAAAAGAGATTGTTTTAGATCTGTAAAAATATTTTATATTGCCAATTGGTTGCCAATATCATTCAAAATGATAATTTTTCAATAGTGATATCTTCAGGAACCACAATAAGAATACTAGTGATCGAAATTCGACTACAATAAAGTACACAAACGTTTTTCTTGACGTATTAATATATAGATGTAGAATTATCTGTATTGAGTAACGTAGTATTGTAGCCTAAATGATACCCGCGGTTTCGACCGTGTCGAATTTAGCAAAACAATTGAATGTGTACGTGGATAGGCGCTGTTCTGGACACAGCTTTTTTATTTATTAGGAGTGCTTGTCCAGTGGTCGCACTTCGATCATAGAAAAAAAATGAGTGAGTGTAACCGTCATACGCGATTGAAGTAAGTTTAAGGAAGTAGGGTTATAGACAACTCAATCAAAAATTTTTGAAGAAAAAAACAATAAAAAATATTAAATTGAATAATAATATAATATAACAAAATAATAAATCATACAATATAATTAATTATGTGTAATTATACGGGCGCGCGACTGCCATCTGTTTGCAATGTAAGTAAGTAACAAATTAAATCAAAGCTTCATTATCTGTAGTGCCATCTATCAGCTAATTCGGAACTTAAATAGCACAGGAAATATTATTAGCAACTCTTTGTTATAAAGTAAATACGTACGAACAGATTACTATGATATGTAACGAATTAAATTAATTATGATTTAATAGTAGTTTTGGTTATATTTAATTATTATCTAACCGGACGGTACAGAAACGTGCCGCCATATTGCCGTAACGGACTTCCGTTGCATTGTCGTTCAGTTACCTCCTAGTCGCGCCTAAAGAAGTTTCACTTCAAAAAAACTTTTTCCGATTTTGTTAATTAATAACATTAAAGCTTGCCAATAGCTACAAAACAAATAAATAATGAAGAAAGTCGACTGACAAACAGGGGAGGGATATTCTAAACCGTTTCCCTACTGCCTATTTATTTATTTATACTTCTATACTAATATTATAAAGAGGTAAAATTTGTGAGTTTGTGACGTTGTAGGGGGTAATCTCTGGAACTACGGTTCCGATTTAAAAAATATTTCAGTGTTATATAGTACATTTATCGAGGATGACTATAGGATATATTTCATCACGCCAAGACCAATTGAAGCGAGGCACTAATGAAGAATGTTTCAAAATCGGGTTTTTTTTTCCTCTTGAGAGCTTCCGCTGCATGTTAGCGTTGGCCCAAATTACTATTTCACGCGGGCGAAATCGCGGGCAGAGGCTAGTATTATTATAAAGAGATAAAATTTGTGAGTTTGTGACGTTGTAGGGGGTAATCTCAGGAACTACGGGTCCAATTTGAAAAATTCTTTCAGTGTTATATAGTTCATTTATCGGGGATGACTGTAGGCTATATTTCATCACGCTACTACCAATTGGAGCGAGGCACTAATGAAGAATGTTTCAAAATCGGTATTTTTTTCCTCTTGAGAGCTTCCGCTGCTTGTTAGCATTAACCCAAATTACTATATCACGTGGGCGAAATCGCGGGCAGAGGCTAGTATTATTATAAAGAGATAAAATTTGTGAGTTTGTGACGTTATAGGGGGTAATCTCAGGAACTACGGGACCAATTTGAAAAATTCTTTCAGTGTTATATAGTTCATTTATCGGGGATGACTGTAGGCTATATTTCATCACGCTACTACCAATAGGAGCGGAGCACCAATGAAGAATGTTTCAAAATCGGGTTCTTTTTTCCTCTTGAGAGCTTCCGCTGCGTGTTAGCGTTAGCCCAAATTACTATTCCACGTGGGCGAAATCGCGGGCAGAGGCTAGTATTATTATAAAGAGGTAAAATTTGTGAGTTTGTGACGTTGTAGGGGGTAATCTCAGGAACTACGGGACCAATTTGAAAAATTCTTTCAGTGTTATATAGTTCATTTATCGGGGATGACTGTAGGCTATATTTCATCACGCTACTACCAATAGGAGCGGAGCACCAATGAAGAATGTTTCAAAATCGGGTTCTTTTTTCCTCTTGAGAGCTTCCGCTGCGTGTTAGCGTTAGCCCAAATTACTATTCCACGTGGGCGAAATCGCGGGCAGAGGCTAGTATTATTATAAAGAGGTAAAATTTGTGAGTTTGTGACGTTGTAGGGGGTAATCTCAGGAACTACGGATCCAGTTTGAAAAATTCTTTCAGTGTTATATAGTTCATTTATCGAGGATGACCATAGGCTATATCTCATCACGCTATTACCAATAGGAGCGGAGCATCAATGAAGAATGTTTCAAAATCGGGGTTTTTTTCTCTTGAGAACTTCTGCTGCGTGTTGGCGTTAACCCAATGTAACTATTCCACGCGGGCGAAATCGCGGGCAGAGGCTAGTAGCAAAATAATTGATAACGGTTTATAACAACAATTATACGTTAACGAAAATATTCAGCAAAAGTGTGATACATTAATGATATATAACCGTTATTGCCGTATATAAACACCACGTGATAACAACATTGTGATTGTGTTCGAACATAATAAAAAACAATCACAAATTCCTATAATCTCATAGCGCGAAGCAAAACATTAATTATTGATACAAAGGAATTCTTCTTGAAGTTACGAGGCATAAGCGATAACTATGAAATTAAGTTCAATAGTTAATAGGAGACGGGAAACTTGAGTGGAAAGTTGTCTATCATCAAACGGGTTGAGATGAAACCCATTATCTTGTTATCATATCATATTTGAAGGATTTATCAATCAATAAATACAAAGACAGACTGTTTCTATTAAAATATTGATCATAATCGATGATATTATAAGTAAAAAGGTGTTTTTAACGTCATAGGCGGCAAACGAACCTTACCTGATGTTAAGTGATTACCACCGTCCATAGACGCTAGCAATACCAGGGGAGTCGCAAGTGCGTTGCCAGCCTGTGTTTTGGAGAAAGGGGGGAGGGGAGGTGGGCTTACAGCGCTCTCACTGACCGAACGAAACGCAACAATGCAAGCACTGTTACTTCACGTCGGTGTTTGTATGGGTCGTGTGGTAGTACCGACGGGCGAGCCGACCCATTATGCTAAAACCAGTAATAACTTCAGCATTATATTAGGTGTATCTAATAAAATTCATTAAATCAAATAACGGTCTGTAAGTATGGTCTATTTGTTAAAATATACACAGAACAAAATCATACAAAAGGTATTATGTTGACTAAGGTACCGTATTTTATTTTAAAAAAATCAAAATATAAATACTTTATACAATTTAGGCTCTGGGAAGGCGCTTATTTACGTCACAGCTACCACCGGTTCGGAAAACAATCCAGTCATCGAGAAGAACCGGCAAGAAACTCAATCCGGTTTATGTTTTTATCGTAAATATTTTTCAAAAGAAATAGTTACATTCGCTTTTGGACGAATGTATAAAAAGGGCCGTATTTCCAGACATCACCATAGCTCACATTGAACCACCCTATACCTATATGTAGCCTTTAGACATTAAATCCTACTTGGCATGATAATTGAATCCGGCAGGAATTATCCGGCAGTTCTATTACCTACCTAAAACACTTGAGCCTCAAACATAGGATGACGAATTTCTCACTATTTCTAGTGTTTAAATTACATCAGTCTTTTGCTAAATTCAGCTTTTCCATATATACAATATGGATTAATCTCTGAAAAACTAAACCAGTCCAAATTTTATTCATATGGTTCGATGGTTCAGTAGAATATTGTTTAATAAAACGAAACAAAATAAATATTACCCGAGTAACTCATACATAAAGTCTAGATTTAGCGAAGGCTGGAATAATAGTCGAGTTCCCGTTAACATATAGCAATAACCAAGTCTGATGGTAGTTAAATATTAAAATGTGGATACGCTTGCCCGTTTCTCGGAGTTGAAAAATATAAAAACTGGAGAATTGCTACCGACGGACCTTTGAGAATTGTGCTATTATTAACTTTATTTTTTTTTCGAAGCAGAAGTGGCACAATAATAATTTATTTTAATATTGTGCCTATCGTCGTAGGTATAGATTTTGAAATTAAAACTTATTTAAAGATGTAAGAAAGATTAAAAGAGAAGAAAAGCTTATGGGTTGGCGTCACCGATGACCTCGACATACTCGTGACCTATTGCGCTTGCGTCAGATTAGCGAAGCGTAATACGAGTATAGCGACCTGTGTACATGTAAAATTATGATTAACGATATATATATATATATAATTATTTCTCGGAGTGTCAATAGATGTGAAAACCAGATGTTAATAATTTCCATTACAAATTGAAATAAATCAGACTATAATTTATTTAAACATTAAAAAAGGACACAGTTATTTCATTATTTTGAGTTTTCACTACTGCCGGCAATTCTCATGACTGCTTCGACTTTTTTTAAAGTACGCTTTGTTGTCTGCTGTTCTACGGTCGAAAATTTCTCGTCTAGTCTCTATGAGTGTGTTCCGGCAGCTGCATTTCAGAACCAGTCGTTTTCTAGATTTTTAGTGTACAATGTTTAGAC
This sequence comes from Antheraea yamamai, assembly GCA_036509395.1. Classification (NCBI taxonomy): domain Eukaryota; kingdom Metazoa; phylum Arthropoda; class Insecta; order Lepidoptera; family Saturniidae; genus Antheraea; species Antheraea yamamai. Next base: position 8,399,187 of record AP028447.1, read on the forward strand.
ACATTGACTTTAACAAAAATTGGAATTACGGCCAAACGCCAACATTTATAAAGTACTAGCTTCTGCCCGCGAGTTCGTCCGCGTGGAATAGTTACTTTGAGCTAACTAACACGCAGCGGAAGCTCTTAAAACGAAAAAAAAAAACGATTTTGAAACATTCTTCATTGGTGCTCCGCTCCTATAGGTCTTAGCGTGATGATATGCGCGTTCAACCAAACAAACAAGCTTTATAATATTAGTATAGATTACTACTCTTCTCTCGTACTTACCTCGAGCCGTCATTCAAATTACAATAACTTTTGATAGAGTTGACCGATTTTAATAAAACAAAGACCGAGTTACTCCCGACGATATGATTTGTGATTTGAGTTTTTATTGTGAACCTTGTACTTTAGCAGTGATGAGTGTTCATATAAACAGACAGACAGACATTTTCAAAAATGATTGAAATGCTATAACTTATTCCTAGACACCTGAAATAATTTTCTTCTCGAAAATCGAAAACATACAGACACGTTAAATTTACATTATATGTATAGATGTGTTAATAAGACACATAGTAAGTCACTGGTACAAATGGTTATAGATATGTGACAGTAGTATGCTTTGGCTAAGGTATTCGAGTGAGTAAATCCAATCATTTCAAGGTTAAACAATAAGAAAAAAAAATCTTATACAGAATGAAAAAGTTCTTAGAAACATCACGCCCCAAAATTTACAAATAAAAAACTGAGAGCGTGGTATAAAAATGAATCTTCCACTTTAGAATATTTTAATTCGACCCTACTCGACTTGTTTTCTTAAAGAAATGCTTGAATTTCTTGCCTCTCACAACCCCTCGACCTTAGAAGTGCTGTTACTTTACCTCTTCAATATAATTAAAATTTTACAAAGTATATATTTATATAAAGTTTTTTATATTCTTCGTATCAAGATTTTAACAATACTATTAGAAATACCAGAAGTAAATCGAATTTAAAAATAAATCCCACTTCTGATATTAGATACCAGAAATGGATTTATATGAAAAAATAATAACACAATTACATATCTCAACACGAAAACTCACATCAACATTTAAATAACTCAAGTAACACAATACACCATAAAAACCTAGAGAAATACAAATAACAATGTAAATTGGAAAGAACTCACGCAATACAACAACAATCACGCAATACAACCTTCCAGAGAGACGATCGAGCAAGAATGTCCAATGACTCGACCGATTGGACTCGACCGACTCGTCTTTTACAGCATTCAGTCAAGTTACGACCGGCCGATAATTTTCGACCAATGGCGTGTCAGATCATTAGTAACACCCCCGATTAGTCAATAGTAAGTCAATAGTAGTACGGAGAGTGCTAACAATACAAACAGAATTAATTTTACTATTGAAATTGACAAAATACACGCTTGCTAAAGCAAAAATAGCACCAAAACAAAACAGACTCCAAATATATTCTCAAAAGTCCTCCCGATAAAATAACGGCAGCGAACGATGTTTTCTCTTGCGGTTTCTTGATTATCTTTTGACTTTGGCTTGTTTTGGATTCTGGACTTGTTTTTGCACCTGACTCGGCTTGTTTTTGGATTTGACGTTGATTTCTTCTGTTTTGACTTGATTTTGTTTTCTCGGACTGCTTTCCTGCTACCTGACTGACCTGGCGCATTGAACGGACTTTGCTCTTTTGCCTCTTGGCTTGCTGGGGGCCTTGGGGTCTCCAGTTAACCATGAGCGCAAAGCGCATCACGAAAAAGCGGGCGAGCGTGTCGGTTGATTCCGACACGGAAACGGAGGGACAGGGCGCTCCTAAGATTAACACCTCTCAGAGGGGGACTGCCAGAAAGGGTGGTAGGCGCGGGGGTGGCCGCGGAATTATGGGTGAGGCTGACGGGTCGTTTGACCGGGCCTTGGCGGGCAGTTTGAGCGCGGCGGAGTCGGAGACGGGATCTGACACCGGCTCGGTCGTTGCCTCGGCGTCTGGCTCCAGGGCCAACTCTAAAGCGGGCTCGGCGGTGAGCTCCGAGGCGGAGGCCGACCCCATAGACACCGACGACCTGGACGTCTTCACTCTGAAGACGTTGGCGGGGGTCAAGGTGACGGCCATACTAGAGACCGTCAAAAAGTCAGGGAATCTGTCGGGGCCCTGCATAAAAGTGTTGAAGGGCGCGGCCAAGACCCTGCGGGAGGTGGTAGAGGCGCTGGCGGACCGCACGGAGACGGCGGAGGTAAGGAAGCTCCAGCGGGACACCAAGAACCTCCACCGCCAGGTTGAAGACCTCAAGGCGGAGGTTTTGGCCTGGAAGCAGGAGGCCAACGCCAAGAGGCAGATGCCCCCGCCTCCTGCTCCCGCAATGCCGGCGGAGACTCCCACACATCAGTGGGAGGAGGTGCTCGCCGGGGCCGTCTCGCGCCTGGAGCGATCTCTCCAGACGTCGTTCAGCAATATGCTGAACGCACGTCTGGAGAGCCTGGCGAGTCGCCTCCCTCCGGAGGTGCCCGTTCGCCCCCCGCTGGCGGGGGACAAGAAGAAGGGTGGAGCAGGGGCTCCACCTGCGAGGCCGGCACCGATGCCCAAGGCCCCGATCGCCCCGCTGGGCATAAACTGGGCCGAATTGCCGGTCCCGGCGGTGGCATCGTCGGAGGTGGAGTGGTCGAAGGTGCTGGGCCGAAAAAAGAGGACGACCCCTGCTTCGGTGCCCAAGGCTGCAGTTGCCGTCGCGGCGCCCCTAAAGGCGCCGCCAAAGCCGCCCGGGCCGAAGCTGCCGTCCGTCCCCCAGTCGGCTGCGGTCATCCTGACTCTGCAGGATGCCGCAGCCGACAAAGGTGTCGGCTACAGGGAGGTGCTCGTCAAGGCGCGCGAGCACGTGGCCTTGCCCGACATGGGCATAGGGGAGGTGCGGGTGAGGCATACCGCCACGGGGGCCCGGAAGATTGAGCTCCTGGGTCAGAGTAGTGAGAAGGCCGCCGAACTGGCCCGGGAGCTGCAGGTTGCGTTGGCCGGAGTTGCCACGGTCGTCATTCCGACCAAAAAGGCGGACATCCGGATCGTCGGGCTGGACGATTCGGTGTCCCCCCTCGAGGTCGCGACGGTCGTGGCAGCTAAGGCCAATTGTAGGGTGGCCGACCTGAAGGTCGGCGACATTAATAGGAATTGGGGGGGCCTCGGAGCGGTCCACGTGACCCTCCCCGCGACGGCAGCCCGGGAGCTAGTCCAGGCAGGCAAGCTCCTGATCGGGTGGAGTGCGGTACGCGTCCAGGTGCTGGACGAGAAGCCCATGCGCTGCTATAAGTGCATGGGCTTGGGGCACACCCGCCCCACGTGCCCCTCCTCGTCCAGCAGGGGGGACGGGTGCTACCGCTGCGGCGCGGCGGGCCATAAAACGGCCCAGTGCAAGGCAGAGACGGCCCGCTGCGCCGTATGCGCAGATGCCGGCAGGCCCTCAGGGCACATAATGGGGAGCCGCATCTGCAGGCCCCCCACCACGAAGGGTAGGGACCTCCCCAGCAATGGGAGCAGGCCCGAGGGTGGTCGCCGCCAGGCAGGAGGAAGTTGCTATGGACCAGTAATGGAGCACACCATACGCAACTTCCTCCAGGCGAACCTCAACCACTCCGCCGCTGCACAGGATCTCCTCGTACAGTCAGTGGCGGAGTGGGGCATCGGGCTCGCGATCGCCACGGAGCCTTACTTCGTTCCCTCCCAGCCACAGTGGGCTGGGGACCGGAACGGCTCCGTGGCGATCGTGGCGGGTCGAGGTTCGTCCCTGGCGGTGAGAGAGTGTGGGGCCGGGTTCGTGACGGCCGTCTGGGGAGAGTACGCCATTGTGGGGGCGTATTTCTCCCCTAACAAGCCCCTGCGGGAGTTCGAGGCGTTCCTCGGCTCCCTGCAGGGAGCTGTCAGACGGCTGTCGCCGCTCCCCGTGGTCCTCATGGGGGACTTGAATGCTAAGTCGAGGACCTGGGGAGCGGCAGTCACGGACCTGAGGGGCATGGCCGTTGAGGAGTGGGCAGCCGAGTTGGGGTTGTCCCTCCTCAACCAGGGGAGCGTCCCCACGTGCGTGCGATGGAACGGGACGTCAGTGGTGGACGTCTCGTTCGCCACCCCGTCCGTCGCACGCCGTGTCCGGGGGTGGAGGGTGCTGGAGGAGGTGGAGACCTTATCGGACCACCGATATATCAGGTTCGAGGTCTCCACCTCCCAAGCCGGGATCGGCATCCGTCCCCGGAGGGGCGCGAAGTTCCCCTCTTGGGCGATGAGCCGCCTCAACCGTGAATTAGCGGAAGAGGCGGCCATCGTCCAGGCCTGGGCCATGCCCCCCCCCACAGGGGCTGATGTTGACGCGTCCGCAGCCCGCCTCCGTGCAGCCCTCACGGAGGTTTGCGACGCGTCGATGCCGCGGAGCGTACACCGCCCAGACAAACGGGCGGTGTACTGGTGGTCGCCGGAGATCGCCGATCTCCGAGCGGCCTGCTCCGCGGCCCGGCGGCTGTTCGGGCGCAGCCGCCGACGCCGGCACCGGGGGACCCGGAGGCGGAGGCCCGGCTGTATGGCAGCTACAGGGAGTGTAGGAAGACCCTGCAGGCTGCCATCAGCCGGGCGAAGGAAGCAGCATGGGAGGAGTTGCTCCAGACGCTGGAGGGGGATCCTTGGGGGCGCCCATACCGGATCGTGCGCAAGAAGTTGCGATCCTGGGCGCCCCCGGCGACGGAGACCCTCCGGCCGGAGGTGGTAGCGAGGGTCGTGGGAGAGCTATTCCCCGACCCTCCGATGCTACCGGCTCCTCCCATGCCTCCGCCTCGCGAGGTAGTCGAGGAGGTGCCCAACGGTCCCCCCCCTACGATAACGGAGGAGGAGATGGGGAGGGCAGTCGAGCGCCTCCTCAGCCGGCGTAGAGCGCCCGGCCCTGATGGTGTCCCGGGTCGGGTGCTCGGCCTCGCCTTGGGCCAATTAGGGGGGTGGCTTCGGGAGCTGTTTGACCGGTGTCTTTCGGTCGGGCAGTTCCCGAAGCCCTGGAAGCTAGGGCGGCTCTGCCTCATGGAAAAGGCAGGCCGCCCTGCGGACTGCGCGTCCGCGTATCGGCCCCTCGTCCTGCTGGACGACGCCGGGAAGGTGCTGGAGAGGATTATCTCCTCCCGGGTCGTCCAGCACCTAGAGGGCGTGGGGCCGAATCTGGCGGGCGCGCAGTATGGCTTCCGGACAGGGCGTTCCACGGTGGACGCCCTGTCCCTCCTGAAGTCGCTGTCTGCGGAGGCGACCTCCCAGGGGGATAGGGTTTTGGCGGTGTCCCTTGACATCGCCAACGCCTTCAACACCCTGCCGCACGGGGTCATCCGGGAGGCGCTCCGTATTTCGGAGTGCCCCCGTACCTGCGGCGGGTGTTGGAGGCGTACCTGGAGGGTAGGGAGGTCGCCTACGTAGACGGCGACGGCCGGATGGTCCGGCGGGCCACACGGCGAGGGGTTCCACAGGGGTCGGCATTGGGGCCGCTCCTGTGGAACATGGGCTACGACTGGGTGCTCCGCGGCGTGCTTCCATACGGGGCACGCCTCATATGTTACGCGGACGACACCCTAGTCGTAGCCCGGGGGGGGGAATGGAGGGAGGTTGAGCGCCTGGCCACGATGGCCACAACCCTCGTGGTCAGGCGCATAAGGAGGTTGGGCCTCAGAGTGGCCCTCGAGAAGACCGAGGCCCTACTTTTCCATGGGCCTCGGCGGGGGCCACCACCTGGGGCCCACATTGTGGTGGAGGGCGCCCGGATCAGGGTGGGGACCCAGATGAAGTATCTGGGCCTCACCCTGGACGGGCGCTGGCGGTTCGAGCCCCATTTCGCGGGGCTCGGACCGCGAATTGCTGGGGCGGCGGCGGCACTCGGCCGGTTGCTCCCAAACATAGGGGGACCGGGTGCCGGGTGCCGCCGACTCTACATGGGAGTCGTGCGGGCAATGGCCGCCTACGGGGCACCGGTGTGGGCCGACGCCCTCGGTGCTGCCAACGTGCGCGCGCTGCGTAATGCGCAGCGCACGGTGGCACTGAGGGCGATCCGGGCGTACCGCACGGTGTCCTCGGCGGCGGCCTTTATGCTCGCCGGCTCCCTACCCTGGGAGCTGGAGGCAGGAGTTCTCGCCGCCGTGTACCAATTCACGGCGGCGAGAAAACGAGGGGGGGAGCCTCCGGCTCCCAGGGAAATAGAGGCGGAGAGACGGCGTCTCCGAGGAGACGTCGTCGAAAGATGGATGCAGGACCTGGCGGACGAGCGGTTCGGGCGGTTCACTGTCGACGCCGTCCGCCCGGTCCTGCGGGCGTGGCTGGATAGGGAGTGGGGCTCCCTGACGTTCCGACTGGTGCAGGTACTCACCGGACACGGCTGTTTCGGGCGGTACCTGCACCGGATCGCACGCAGGGAGCCGACCGCCGCCTGTCATGAGTGCGGCGCTGACGAAGATACCGCGCAGTACACTCTGTCTGAGTGTGCTGCGTGGGGGGAGCAGCGCCGCATTCTGGCGGCGGCGGTGGGACCTGACTTGTCGCTGTCGAGCGTGGTCTCGGCCATGCTCGGCAGCGAACCGGCGTGGCGAGCGATGTCCTCCTTCTGCGAGGACGTCATCTCGCAGAAGGAGGAGGCGGAGAGGGCCCGCGAGGCAGATCCTCAAAGTGGCCCTCTCCGCCAAAGGAGGACAGGCGGGAGGAGGAGGCGGCGATTCGCCCAACTCCTCCCGCCACCGTAGCCGGACCTGAGGGGGTGGGCCGGGGGGCCCATCTCCTCATTGCACAGGTCCGGCGGACGAGGGGGGACAGCCGGTGTGTACCCGGTCTGTCCCTCTATAGGTAGGAGCCCGGCGGTCACCTTCCGCCGGGCGGACCGTGGGGGCGGCTCTACAAGGTTGATTAGCTTGAACGATCCCTTGCCGCCCCCACACAACGGTCTGTCGGGTACACCGTGGGGTTTTAGTCCGTGCGAGTCGGACATAACCCACTCTCTCCCCCGGGAGGGTGGGTATCCATAAGGGATTTCCCCACGTTTAAAAAAAAAAAAAAAAAAAAAAAAGCTCAGATAGGTTGCGAATTTGTTCGATCCCTTGCCGCCCCCACAATAACGGTCTGTCGGTACACCGTGGGGTTTTAGTCCGTGCGAGTCGGACATAACCCACCCTCTCCCCCGGGAGGGTGGCGTATCTATAAGGAATTTCCTCGCGTTAAAAAAAAAAGATAGGTGTTGCGAATTGCATTTATCAGGCAACAGCCCAAGCCGAGGTGTGCCGTGTACCTGTGAATTAGTTGTTAAATAAAATCGGCTGAGTGCTTTAAGCGCTCGCCTTAGTAGTCAGGTGAAGCTGTTAAGACCTTGCTAGGTCAATAGCGTAGTCAGTTCAAAAAAAAATCTTAAAGTATTCGATAAAAAAAGAACAAAAAAGTTCTTAATAAAGTTAAAGTTTTGTTACAATACAGAATTATATTTGCTACGATGCGAACATTATTTGAAAGGCAGACAAAAACTATTTGTTTGACCTTGCTGTAAGTATAGTTTATGTTCATTTGAGAACTTAGTTTTATATCGCAATTAAATACGCTCTTAACGTTTAACTACTTAGGCAGTAAAACTTTATTGCAGAAGCATTTTAATTCTTGTAATGCTAAACAATGTTTTGACATAATTATTTTACAGTACATACAATTTAAGCGCCAATTGTAACGAATAGAAACAGAATTAAATACATCATTTTGTGACATGAATATGTACAAATATAACAGAATCCATCTTGTGATTGAATTTGTTTTTTTTTTAAATTCTATTCGTTATTCTAAGTTTCTCCACGTTAGCGATAATAACTTTTTGGTATAAAAATAAATGATACATGTCCAACATATATTTATTACTAGCTGTGCCCGCGACCTTTTATTTAGGTGGTAGAGCCACGCTGAAGCTATTACTGGTTTCAGCATGAATGGGTCGGCTCACTCGGGGTAGTTAGTATCACTCTCTCACAGAAAACCGACGTGAAGTAACAGTGCTTGCACTGTTGCGTTTCGTTCGGTCAGTGAGAGCGCCGGAAACCCTCCTCCGTCTCCCCCTCCCAGCTCCCCCCAAACACAGGATGGCAACAAACTTGCGATTCCCCTGGTGTTGCCAGTGTCTGTGAACGGTGGTGATTACTTAACATCAGGTGACCCATCTGTTCGTTTGCCTCCTGTGATATATAAAAAAGGCTCCGATCGCGTAGAACCTAATGTAAAAAAACAGTGACTGATCTTCTAAATGTATTAAGTCCATTTACTTATCTACTTTTCTCTCGTACTTAATTCGCGTTGTCATTAAAATTACAATAACTTTTGACAAAGTCTACCGATTTTAATGAAACAGAGACTAAGTTATTCTAGAGGATATCCTTTATGATGTTTTTTATTGGGTTTTATAGTGAACCCAGCACTTTAGTAGTGATGCGTGTTCATATAAACAGACAGACAGAAAGAGGGACAAACAGACAGACATTTCTAAAAATGATTGAAATATATTTTTTTACTTATTCCTAGACAACTGCACCAATTATTTTCACGAAAATCGAAAAAGTACAGACACTTTAGATTTACATTCCGCGTGGAATATGTAGTTACTTTGAGCTAACGCTAACACGCAGCGGAAGCTTTCAAAAAGAAGAGAAACGATTTTGAAACTTTCTCCATTGGTGCTCTGCTCCTGTTGGTCTTAATGTGATGATGTATAGCCTTGCTCGATAAATGAGCTTCACTCATTTCATTTCATTCATTCATTAGATAGCTATCTAACACTAAAATAATTTCAAATCGGACCAGTAGGTCCTGAGATTGATGCGTTCAAGCAAACAAACTCTTCAGTTTACAATATTGCCACAGATGAGAGAAAAATATCACCTAATTATAAATGAAAACCTACAAAAAACCAGCTTTATGTAATGGATTAAGGTAATCTTCAGAGAATCTTAGCTACACCTGGAAGTGTTGAAGACAAAAATTTATAGAAATATGTTGTCAGTGCTAAGGCAGTTTTTTTATATAGATTAAAGATAGAGTGAGATGAGATTGTAGGCATATTTTTAGACCTAAATTAGTTAAATATTAAAAAAAATTAGAAAAAAGTAGAGGCAGGTCGAAAATACATCATACATGGACATACTCACTGACAAAATGAAGCAAAGGTCATGACTTGAATTGAGAATTTTAATTGCTTTGGAAAAAAAGATCCAAAAAGATCTGACAGTGTAGATGAAAAACAAATTGCCGGTAAAATCTTTCCAATAATTGACAAAAGTCATCATATATTTAAGAGTTAATTGAACTTTTGTTTTTAGAGAGACATGAGGTTAAATATTACAATTTATTTATCACTGTTTGATTTGATATAACGACGTAGGAAGACTAATTTTTTTATATCATAGGAGGCAAACGAACAGCTGGGTCACCTGATGTTAAGTCACCAGCACCGTCCATAGACACTTGCAAGACCAGAGGAGTCGCAAGTGCATTGCCACCCTGTGTTTTGGGGGAGGGGAAACGGGCCTCCGGCGCTATCACTGATCGAACGAAACGCAACAATGCAAGGACTGTTAATTCACGTCGGTTTTCTGTGAGGTGATGGTACTAGCCCGGGCGAGCCGACCCATTCATGCTGAAACCAATAAAACTTCAGCGAGGCTCTACCACCTAAAAGTTCTATCGAAATCCTATCATATCGGCCTCTACAAATACTTTACCTTACACGTAAAGAATCAGATGCTATAAATTGAAGGGTGTACTGGCCGTTAGAAAGGAAAGACGAAGAAGAAAACAAGATTATTTTATGCCTCAAGCATGACCCAAAATATATACAAAACTTGCGTAATCCAATATGAGGGTCACATCTACCGTGTTGGCTGTAATCATAAGTTATTCATTCAGCTGCACGCAACGTTGTTTTCACGACCATTTGCTATACATTGACTTTATATTATGGCTATAAAATAAATCGTGCATACGTTAGTGAAAACGGTTTTGCTTCGACTACCATTCTGTTATAGCCTTCTTATTCCAAATCACTTATATACTTCTTAAACGATGCTTAACCAAATCTTGGTTCTATAACAATTAATTTTGTCATGTTTCCTATCGTATTTAATGATGTTAAATGGCCATGTAGTCTAAGCTGATAAAGATACTCAACCTAGAAGAAATAGCTTCTAAGTGAAGCTGCTGGTCACCCACAGGTCTTTGGCAACTAAGTTTCTACCACCGTGTTATGTTTTCCATCATCGAAAGTTTCGACTCATTCGCAAGAATTTGACCGAAGTATCGATTGCGGCGTGTTTGAACATGAGTACTGAGTCTTCATCACCAGAATTAAACTTACCTAATGTATTATGTATATACAAAGTCTATATACTTTTAAAGTTTAATCTAAATTACTACAAACATATAAATGGACTTAATTTTGGTGTCTCGATTAATAAGTAATGCAGTTATGTTAACTCAAAATTTATATTAACCAAATCTCCAGAGATACAAGTTTTAGTTAGGAAATGTACTAACTCCTTTCACTTTTATTACTTAATTTAAAATTATTTAGTATCTTCGTTAACTAATATCGCTTTTAGATTAATATTTAAGTTTCTTCAACGCAGAACAATTTTATTTACGTAGATTCGAGTAATGTTAAAATTGAATTTTACTGATTTTACGAGCAGAATATATTATGTGTTATAAATATTTATTGAAGTGATACTTCTAATGCGACTTCCAACAAGGTTGTGTTAAACGGTTAACGCTACCATGGAGGGGGTATGAAAGCACTGTTGCGTTAAACGTTCAACGCTCCTGGGGAGGGGGAATAGAAAGAGACACAGAGCGAGAAAAATAATCAAACATTTCGCATCTTACTTTAGTTATCATAATCCCATTGTAAATGTTATAGATTTGGATATTTCTCCACTCGAAAATGATAATTAAAAGGTGCGATCAATTGTGAATTGTGAGCAATGTTAATAAAGTTTGTCTTAAAGAAACAATATGATTTCACTAAAAATCAGTTTCTACCCCTTCCTATTCTCATTTCTACATTACGAAGTTTCACTTCTTCCGCGCGGAGGGACTCCACGCACTATTTTTTTTTTGTTATTCATTCTGTATATTTTTATACTGCGAATTTAATAACATGGTTCGTACCTTTCAATGGAAAGACTAGATATTTATTATTAATTAAGACACAAGAATAATAAACGGCAACTTTTCAAGGATAATTACCTATTTACTGTCATTATTGGAGTACTAATAAATGCACATATCGTGTATAATTTATCCGCTGTCCAATTAACAATAGCTAATATTTCAATGTAAGCATAATGTGAACCACATGAAAGTATCAGACCCAATCGGTATGTGACATCAAGCGGAAAACAAATGAGGAATTGATGATAGTAAGAACAGAGTGGTAGGGAATTTATGACCAAGCATTTATTAGTAACTAGCTGTGCCCGCGACTCCGTCCGCGTGAAATTTAATGTAAAAACAGCGACTTATAAAATCACCTGAATGCATTAAGTCTAAATGGATTTTTCTCTCGCACTTAAGCACGTTATTAAAATTACAATAACTTTTGATAGAGTGAACCGAGGTTATATCGTGAATGCAGTACCTTAGCAGTTAAGTGTGTTCATGCAAACAGACAGACAGATATTGCTAAAAATGATTGAAATGTACTTTATTACTTATTCCAAGATATCTGCAACGCTTTTTTCACAAGAATGTAAAAATACAGACTTGTTACATTTAAATTCTTATTATATCTACAGATTTCTTAGATAAACTAGACACTGAATTCTACTAAGTCGGTGTTTTATCCTTGCTCCTGTAAAATGCATAGTGTGCTAATGGTAATCCTTTTTAATAATTAGTCACCCGACCCGACTTCACATGGGTGTATTACTTTATAATACAACTAGCGGGCCCGGCAGACGTAGTCCCGCCCTGATTATGAAAAAATCCTTGACAAATTATATACTAAAACGTTCCTCATTAATCACTCTATCCACCGGTGAAAACAGCATGAAAATCCGTTCGGTAGTTTTTGAGTTTATCGCGAACAGACAGACAGACAGACGCGGTAGGGGATTTTGTTTTATACTATGTAATGATTATAACAAATAGAATAGGAACTGGACAATTGAATACCAATCTGTCAATTTTGCCAATAATTTTGTAGGTGGTAGAGCCACGCTGAAGCTATTACTGGTTTTAGCATGAATGGGTCGGCTCGCCCGGGGTGTTACCATTCTCTCACAAAAAACAAACGTGAAGTAACAGTGCTTGCACTGTTGCGTTTCGTTCGGTCAGTGAGAGCGCCGGAAACCCTCCTCCGACTCCCCCTCCCAGCTCCCCCAAACACAGGATGGCAACGAACTTGCGATTCCCCTGGTGTTGCCAATGTCTATGAACGGTGATGATCACTTAACATCAGATGACCCACCTGTTCGTTCGCCTCCTATGATATAAAAAAAAGTAAGTTCCCTACTGTTTTCTGTCTCGATCACTTTCATTCTTTTATACGGAGATTCTTTGATCCAAATTTTTCACTTTCCCGTACGATTTATCAAATATCTTTCATAGAAATCTTGTCCAAAGAATTACAAACAAAATAATTATCTAAATAAAATTCTCGTGTCACAGTTTTCGTTGCTATACTCCTCCGAAACGGCTTGACCGATTTTGAAAAAATTTTTGTTTCGGATTAAGAGAAACGGCAAAATTTTTTTTTTCTCCCCCAAAAGTAGGGGAACCCACTAAATTTTTTTTTTTTTTTTTAAAAAAAAAATTTTATTTTTTTTTTTAAAAAAAAAAAAAAAAAAAAAAAAATTTAAACATATTTATTAATTATCTAAATAGGTGCAGCCTTACTAAGATGTATGTAAGTATACATTCAGCGATTAATTTTTTTTTTTATATTATCTAGATTTAAATTCATGCACATCTATGCTTAATAAACATAATCATACAATCTTATACTATATATATATATACGTCAAAATTAACTCAGACTAAGATGAAATATGTCAATGTTGGAACTGCAGGAGATACAGTCTGTGATAGTATATTACATGAGCGACACATGTTAGCGATCGGATTATTAAAAGAAATGTTATTTATATAAAAAGGAATATAAAACAGTCTTTTGCAGCGACAACGAATATTGGTGTTAAAATTAAGCAAATATTGTAATTTTGGACAGTCTATTTTATATAGGCATGTTAAGTCACTTGCTTGCCTTCTGCTAGACAACGATGAGATGAGATTTGAAAATGTTGAGCACGTTGAAGGTAGCTAGGCAGTTTTCCTAGCATCACATGTCTAAGATAGTGTCTTTAAACAGCGTGTCTGAATTCGTTCAATGTTTTTTATATGAACTAAGTAATAGGGAGACCAAGCTACGGAGGCGTATTCGAGTTTATGCCTTACTAGAGTTTTGTACAGGTACAACATAGAACTCTTAAATGTCTTAGTTATACGAAATAGAAGGCTAAGGAGCAGGTTACTTTTTTGTCCTTCGTCTTTTAGTGGACTGTCAATGGAATCTTATACCTTAGTAATTACTATCAGATATTGTGTAGATAAATTACCGTGTTGGAATAAAATATCTTACCTTTATCATCAGAACGGAATTCTGCTTCCAGCTCGGCCTTGGATGGCTCGGGTTCGGGTTTCTTGGTGGTGGATGCCTTCATGCTCATTGATTTCCTCGTCCTGTGACCGCGGAAAGCTGCCTGGATCTTAGTAGCCGCTTGCTCTGCCGAAGTTTTATCTTCTACGTTCTCCTTATCCTCTGTAATTTAAATCGTTGTTTATTATCTTAGTATGGATAATATAACTTGTGCTATAGTGTTTTACCGAAGCGAATTTCTCGATATAAATTCTTTACGTCAGTAAAGAAAGGAGCTTTTTAAAGGCTTTTAATCAGCATGTAATATTTATTTAGGTCAAATCATACAAGCTGAATTAGAACCAGTTTCTTTAGATCTACAACATTGCAATTTTGCATGTTCGTTCATTCCTGATGATAATACAGGAAAATAAAAACAAGATGATGCATTTCAAAATGGCCGTCAAATACATTGAAAAAATCCACTAAGCTTCTTAGAGAGTTTGTATAAAAGCTGATTTTTAAAAATAGTTTTAAATTCTTTAATACAGATAAACTAAAATTATAAATAATATACGTCAGATCGTAAACCTAATAGTAATAGTTAGTACTATAAATGGCAATGTACGTTTGTTTATTAGTGTGTTACACTTTCACACCTTAACAACCCGTTATGAAAATTTATATATACATTACCAGAAAAGAATACACAAATGGACATAGGGACCTGGACCTGTCATCCAGAAAAATATATTCTGTTCCAAACCGATTGTTCAAAGTATATTTAGGGTACATTTCCCCAACCATGGTCTATTTTTCCTACTCTGTATGCCTGATTATTCTTAGGAGGAAACACGACCCTATTTTTCCTTCCATGGGGAAATCCCTAACGGATATCCATCTCGCCGGGTAGCAAAGGATGGATATGCCTGAGTCGCACGAACTAAAACCCCATGGTACCTTCTTACACTTTTTGGTCGGGGGAGTAGGGACTATCTAATCGATACTACGTCTGCTCCTCCGACAGGTGTTGTCCCCCCTAAGGGTCCCCAACCGCAGTCAAGGGTCAAGTCAAAGTCAAACCGAAGTCAAAGGGTCAAGATGGTTGACCCTTCAAGGGGGAGTGGGCGTGAATGCTTGTACTGTGGGTGGGTACAGTCTATTGCTGTCGCACTTTGCTCGAACTATCAGACAGAATATTAGAGAGACAACTACAGGTCAAACTGATACCTATACTAAATAGACGAGATTGTATTGCTCTGTTTTCTCCTTTCAAACTGAACGATTTCTAATTTTTTTAAATGTTTTCTTTTACCTATTATTTATTATTCTTTGCTGAATGTCTGGCGAAATAATTGTGCAATTTGAGTAGTTATTGAACGTTCTTGGGTCTCATAATCTGAAATTTATGGAAGAAACCAAAACGTAGGAACATGGCAGTGATACGTGTCTATTGCATGATATAGAAATATTTACTGTAGTCACTTTAGCCAGGGCTAAATCAAAGGAAGACGTTCGTATAGAACAAAAGTTGTCAGCATTTCCCCATAACGCGTTAATAAATTGCTAATGGTTAAAAATGCCAAATTACGTTACTTTATAATGTGGTTACAGGTAAAAAGGGATCATGGACTAATTTACTTTGACGTGTCAAAGCGAAGGTCAACCCACTTAGGCCTTCCAAGCTGATTACGAGCCGCCAAATGAGCCTTTGATAATGTTAATCACCGAGGTATTACGAAGGTGGAAAATGATACAGAATGGTCAGTTTGATAGCAGGTTTTTTGACTTATTAACTACAGGTACTCGGGTAATTGCGTATTTTTAGGAAGCTTATTATATTTTTAAGTATCAATATGGTCATATTGATACATAGAAAACAAGCTTACTGTAGTCGCATATGATATATAACGTAACGTTTAACTCTAGTCGTGGTAAATACGCAATAGTAACTTAAATCCTGAAAAAAAATGAATCGGGTATGATTAGATATAATTTTTTATCGAATAATAATACCTTTCTAATCGAGGAAACTTTATTAATCACGATGAAAAATATTGTATTGACAGCGACAGGAATTAACCAAAATGTATGTGAATATCCTTACTAAAATATTTATTCAAATAATTCCATATTGCTTAATTGCATTTTTTTAAGAATGATAAGCTTTATCAGTCTCTTTATAGTAAAGATAATTAATTATTAATATAGTTTACGCAAATAAATTATAACCTCAGATTTTATAAACAACACTGTGTAACTGTAGATGAGCCGCGCGCGCTCATTGGCCAAATCAAATAGCGCGCGTTTCTCTGGGTTCCTGTAACGTATATCCGTCCCTTTTCCAAAATCACTCCCACAGAAAAAATCCAGGAGCCGAGAGGAAAGTTGTTACATATGAATAATAATCAATTGCCGAATGCAGATTCCCTTTGCAATAAAAAAAGAATTATCCAAATTTGTTTATTAATAACAAAATTCTAAAGTCATTCTTTTAATTTTCGAAGTCAGATAATAAGAAGATACAACACGTAGTTCACATGAAAGAACATAGCTATTTTCACTTGAACAAAGTCACGTATACTAGCTTGTATTTTAATAAAGATTTTCATTCCAAGCAACAGACCACCGAACCGCGAAGTGCGTAGCGTAACAAAGGGTTTCTATTATATAGTCTCCGTACTAAATTGGCCGTGAGTAACTCTTATGTTAACATTACACGCTATTGCATCTACGGAATTGTTACGACCGTTTATAAAGTAAACATTGATACTAGATTGTTAATTAGTATATACAAACAAATGAAAATTGAAGAAACACTAGACAATGTATGTAGTTATTGTTTACTAAATACATTGAAAGTATTTAGAGTTTTACAGGTAGGGACACAGAAATTACACTTTTACATGCTTTATTGCTTTGATTGCTATATATTTGGACTAAAAGATTTCGAAAGTTTTACACGGGACGTTTCAATTAATTCCTTACAAGTATAAATTATCTAAAAAATTGAATAAAAACTTAACGGAATTAAAACTAATTTCATCCATATTGTTACTCCTATACCTGTAATTATAAGGCATGTTTACAAATGAATAATTTAAAGACACCACTGAATTAAAAAATGAGTGCGTGTAACCGTCACACGTAATTGAAGTAATAGTTTATAAAATAAATAAAAATTAAAAAAATATTCAATAATAACAAAAACCATACAATAGAATTAATTATGTATATATGACCGCGCGACCGTGCTACCATCAGGTTTCAATGTAAGTAAGTAACAAATTAAAGCAAAGCTTCATTATCTGTAGTGCCACCTATCAGCTAATTCGGAACTTAAATAACACAGGAGATATTATTAGCAACTCTTTGTTATAAAGTAAATAAAATATAGAAAAGTACTAATAGATTACTATGATAAGTAACGAATTAAATTAATTATGATTTAATAGAAGTTTTGGTTATGTTTAATTATTATCTAACCGAACGGTACAGAAACTTCACGCCATATTGCCGTAACGGACTTCCGTTGCATTGTCTTCCAGTTACCTCCTGGTCGCGCCTAAAGAAGTTTTACTTCAAATAAGACAAAAGACTTTTTTTTATTTTAAAACTACAAATTGGATTTGACTATTTGTAAAATACTATGTTTGCAAATCCAATGAATGAAAATCCAATGAAAAATCATTGCAACGAGTTTCATCTTAAATTACCACTAACTGTGTCTTCAAAGTGCAAACAATAACAGTGGATGACAGAAATTACAAGATGATTTAATTTTCTCTAATTTCTGTTTCACTATATTGTAAGGATTGTTTCGGCGTAGCTTGTATTTATGGAAATCATAATCTAGCAACAAAGTCTATCGAATCAACAAATTGAAACCTTTTCAATTTAATTCAATGTCAACTAAGAGGTTATGAGTGACGTCAATTTATGTTTGAAATAACGTTCCAGTTTACATAATTTATAACTGAATATTTTTATTTTAAAAATCGTTGGTATACACCTTTCAGTAACGTACTTTTCATAACTATTATTACTGAATTATCAACAACATTAAAATTAAAATCTTCTATTAGTTTGATATAATACACATTACAATTTAATTTACCTCTCCTGTATATCTAACTAAAATTCTCGTTTTTTGTAGTTGACAACGCACGACTACGGCATTTCAATTGAATCATAATGTTATTAATACAAAATACATACTATATAACTTATATAGTTCTTGGAGCGCATAAAGTATTGTGAAAAAAGGCCATTACGTGGATATAAAATACGGGCCCACACGATTACATCGGAAAATGGTAGTAAAAGGCTATTGAAAGCTGAAAGGATCAATATCCGCGTGAAGAGGAAGGTTTGCGTGTAGACACGACTATATGAATTTATATCTTTCTGAATTTATATTGTCATGAAAAAGTCAATATTACTTGAATGTTTTAGTTATTTCGTGGTATACCATTTTCCTTTCCAACTTCCTACAAACACACCATCTAAACTAATTTTTGTAAGTTACCCGTTTACAGTGAGGCGCCAAGGTACTTCTACGCTGTTATGCAAAATATTTGTTACGGACAGCGAGCCATGTGCAAGATACTGAATAGTTGAATAGTGAATAGTTATAGGAAGCGAAAAACATTAATTTATTACGCTTTAGTTTGTATTACGTATTGTTCTAGTACTCACAGTGTTAGCAATAAATTATACGGACATTAATGAACGAATAGACAGATAATTTATTAGGAATAATTATTGTTTTAAACTGTGCAGGATGTAATAAATATAAGTTAATGCCACGGTGAATAGGAGTAAGCACAAAAGAACGAAACCATGTGCCTTATTCATGAAACGGGCGCATCCTATGGGATCTCGGTCGAGCTGATTTCGATCTTATGCGGGCCGCACTCATAGAGTACTTTTATCGGTCCGCCACAGCTGCGAGACTTTTAAATAACGAATACAAATTTATTAACGAGCAGTAATATCATAGACTCTGATCGGAACGGTCACCGAGTAGACTCTGATCGATAGGGTTTAATCTAATAATATTATACTATTACAACTTATACTATACTATTATACTGACGAGTTTGTTTGCTTGAACGCGCTAATCTCAGAATCTACTAATCCGATTTCAAAAATTCAGTGTTATATAGCTAATGTATCGAGGAAGGCTACAGGCTTTATACTATCACGCTAAGACCAATATAAGTGGAGCATTAATAAAGAATGTTTCAAAATCGGTTTTTTTTTTAGCGTTAGCCCAAAGTAACTATGCCAAGCGGACGACGTCGCGGGTAGAAGCTAATCAACCATAAAATATTAACTACTATAACGCAGTAGATAATTATTTAGAATATAGATTACTTTAAAATATCGCTGGCAATATAAACTAAATATGACTTATATAGGTTTAGTAAAAAAAGTGAAAGTTGTAAGTACATTTTATAATTAAAACTTGTATCTCGGGAGATTTTGTTAACATAAGTTTTGAGTTAACATTACTTATTAACGGGGACACCAAAATTAAGTCCACCTATATTACTGTAATTTATTTTTATTAAACTTGAAAGTTATACAGCACTTTGTAAGTATATAAATACATGAATTAAATGATGCTTTGGTGATAATGATGATACAGAAACTATGCCAGTTAGTTCTAGTAGTTTTTTTTTGAGGAATAACTAAATGAAAAAAGTTGTTATGAAAAAATTAAACCGTTACTTCACTGATGTCTGGTGTACCACTTGTTTTTGCATTATTCTATATCACCCTGGATGTTATAATTTAAAATAGATTATGCAAGTGCACCAGTTAACTCGTCAACGGTCAACAATGTCTGAGCATAAAATACGAGTTAACTCGTCAGCGGTCAGTAACGTTTGAGCATAAAAAGACGAGTTAACTCATCAACGATCAGCAACGTTTGAGCATAAAAAGACGAGTTATCTAATCAACGATCAGCAACGTTTGAGCATAAAAAGACGAGTTAACTCGTCATCGGTCAACAAAGTGTAAAGACTCAATGGTTAGTGTGTTTAAACACTGCGTCGATCGTCATAGGCTGAATGCTCGCCAACGAGCCGAAGCTTTTGGTGTAGGAAAACATCGCGACGAAACCATAGAATGGTGGTAGGGTTTTTCTAAGACTGCTTGGTCAGATACCACCCACAAGTTGAAAATCTATCGCTGCAATTGGGAATCTCTATCTATACATATAATAAGAATGTAAATTTAATGTGTCTCTACTTTTTCAATTTTCGTGAATAAAATTGTTGCAGGTGTCTAAAAATAAGTAATAGAGTACACTTGAATCATTTTTAGAAACGTCTGTCTGTCTGTCTGTTTGTATCAACACGCATCACTGCTAAAGTATTGGGTTTGCAATAAAACCTCATATAAGAAAATTATAAAGAATATCCTCGGGAGTAACTTAGTGTTTCATTAAAATCGGTCCACTCTATCAAAAGTTATAGTAGTTTTAATGATGACGCGGTGTTAGTACGAGAGAAAAGTAGACAAGTAAATAGACTTAATACCTTCAGATTATTAATCACTGTTTTTTTACATAAGCTTCCACGCAGACGAAGTCGCGGGCACAGCCATAAAGAATAAAATATAAAAATGTGAAATGCAACATCCTACTTATTCATTTTAAATGAATTATATAATTTTCTCTTAATTAAATGTAACAGTTCTTTATGGCATCCAATTTGAGTCCATTGTGTAGGTAATGAGTATTATTACTAACTAGCTGTGCCCGCGACTCCGTCCACGTCGAACCTAATGTAAAAAAAAATGGCGAATAAAATCATTTGAATATATTAAGTCCATTTATTTATTTGCTTTTCTCTCGTACTTAACTCGAGCCGTCATTAAAATTACAATAACTTTAGATAGAGTGAACCGATTTTAATGGAACAAAGACTAAGTTACTCCCGAAGATATTGCTTTATACTATTCTTATATGAGGTTTTATTGTGAACCCTGTACTTTAGCAGTGATGCGTGTTCATACGAACAGACAGATAGACAGACAGAGAGACAAACATTTCTAAAAATGATTGAAATGTATTTTATTACTTATTCCTAACCACTGCAACAATTTTTTTCACGAAAATTGAAAGTGTACAGACAAGTTACATTTACATTCTTATCATATGTATAGATGGTCCCCCAGTAGTCGTAATTCCATCGTGATTTATTTTGGTAGTTACTTTTATAATCATTGCTTTTTTTAATACATTGTTACAATGTCAACTGCAAACATATCCGAATACAACAATATACATTAGTATATTAAAACTCTTGATATATAATACTACTTTAATAGTATATTTAAGCACAATAATATGTTTAATGATTATGTCCGGTACCGCTACGACACACCCCAGCGGCGAGACTACAACGCCACACGAGGAGCCACTATTGACCTGCGGTACCGCACTATTGACTTTATCGGGGGTGTTACTAATGACCTCAAACGCTATTGGTTGAAGTTATCGGCTGTTTTTATCGGCTGTTATTCACCCCGGTGTGAGACTACATGGGTGGGAGTTCGGCATATAAAGGGCAAGATATCGCTGATCTAGACGCATTCCTATGTGAAAGTTATTGTAAGGTGAAGCTCTGCCCGGATAAATAGACACAGTGCCTATAGAGTGTTATTAGTTTTCTTGACCGGGCGGCTGGTTATGCGTATTTTGTAACATGTTTGTTTTTTTATGTGTTTGGGCATTCAGTATGTACATAAAAAATGATCGTTTTATTATCTTTAGTTTATTACAACTATAATACATTACTTTTTTCTTATTTGCACTCCTTGTACATATGTATATAACCATGCCAAAGTTCAAGGTACTTCGTGAACGTAATGTAAAAAGAGTACACAGTTTTTGAAGTAAAGCCTTCTTTAGCCGCGACTTTTGGTAGAAAAAATTAATATGCGTTCGCGTCACCGACACGCTCGTGATGTATTGCGCTTGCGTCAGACTAGCGACGCGTACTATAGCGGCCTGCGTACACGTACTATCGATATTTTGTATTGGGCTTGTACAGCCGATCATGTGTTTGATTTATTAGTTAATATAATTAATATATAAATAACTCTATAAAAATGTATATAATTATTGCTCGGAGTGCCAATATATGAGAAAACCAGACTAGTGTTAAATAATATCAACTTACAAATGATATAATTTAAATAATTCAGAATATAACTATTTAAAAAATCAAAAAAGAATATAGGTTTTTCATTGTTTTGAGTTATCACTTTTGTCACAGTCCTTGTGATGGCCTCGACTTTTTTATATAAATATAGATATTTAAAAATAAAAAATAAGTATATATGTCGCGGCTAACGACGGGGCGGTAGTTATAAAGGTATGACGTTCTCCTACACAGATGTGAACTGTTCGAAAATCCGGGCGATACTGAACCCCGCTCCGTTCTCGCTGTTATAGGCCTGCTTCGCTGCTAGCGCGTAATATTTATGTCAATACAAATACTTTTTGACGATAGAACGGGCATTTGCGCAGACATATATTATAAAATAATATGTATGTATATTATAATTATTTGAAAGGTGTTTGTTAAGTAAATACTTCAAAATAATTTTGTACGTTTGGATACACGTACGTATATGTGAGAGGGGTTCGTTACAAATACATCCCTTTAGCGAAATACGGGGATATAACTAATAAGTTTCTAGAACGTTCAATTACTCGGAATTATCGATTAAATTGCTTCGTAACCACGCGGCCACGGTGCGGCGAACCACTACAGAATACACAATGCGTTCTGTTACAGGAAATCTCATTTGTATTTTACTCGCAACGTTTTGTTTTGTATATAGTTTAATGTTAGATTGGTTTTCTCTTGAAATGATTGTATAACTAACAACCCATCCCGGTTTCACGCGGTTGCATTTAATTAATGCGCCGACATAAGTGTATCTGGGCGCTCGACCGTGCTGTCATCTGGGTTCAATGTAAGTAAGTAACAAATTAAATCAAAATTTCATTATCTGTAGTGCCATCTATCAGCTAATCCGGAACTTAACACAGGAGATATTATTAACAACTCTTTGTTACAAAGTAAATAAAATATAGAAAAGTACGAACATATTACTATGATCAGTAACGAATTAAATTAATTACGATTTAATACATATTTTGGTCATGTTTAATTATTATCTAATATTATTTTAAGAATTTTATTATTTTCGTTCGACCGTTTTTTTTTTTGTAACTTGCTTTGCAAATCCGTCTACCACAAAAAGTTTTTTAATTTTTCGAGTTGATTATATAACCCATGATACTCACCAATAATGCGGCTTTCTATTGGTAAAAGAATGTTCAAAATCGGTTTAGTAAATCCAGATACATATTACCGCCTACTACGACACACACTCACAAACTTTACCGTTTTATAATATTTGTATAGATTATAATATTTAATTCGCCAGAACGAACATACCTACTGTATCTACTTTACAGTCCTTGTAGCGAATCTCTGAACTCGTTAGCGCGCTCTTACACGATGCGAGCACTCAGAACCACTCTCAGCGAGCTTTGTCAGCTCTACGCGAGAGCCGCCAATATAGAGCGCAACTGAGATACACGGCACTTAGAAATCGTGATTTACATATTCTGTTTTAATTTTCATCATTCTTTATACTCCAGCATATAGAATCGACCTTATTATTATATTTTACGAAAAGAAAAATAGACCAAGGATAACATACGTTATCTATACTATCTATACTAATATTATAAAGACTTAAAGTTTGCGAGTTTGTGAGTTTGTGATGTTGTGACGTTGTAAGGGGTAATCTCAGGAACTACTAGTCCGATTTGAATAATTCTTTGATTGTTACATAGCTCATTTATCGAGGAAGGTTATAGGTTATATATCATTACGCTAAGACCCATAGGAGCGGAGCACCAATGAATAATGTTTCAAAATCGGGGTATTTTTTCCTCTTGAGAGCTTCCGCTGCGTGTTAGCGTTAACCCAAAGTAACTATTCCACGCGGACGAAGTCGCGGCCTGAGGCTAGTACATAATAAATGAGTTTAGATAGATTACTGTAACAAATGTACTGGTTTTCATTTTGTGTCATTTCAAGTTTCTTTGAATCTCATAACTTGATTGATATATTAAGTAACATAACAAAACCTTGCCAGATAATACGTCGACGATTAAAAACAAAACTTTATAAATAGACCCAGTGGTTAACAAATTATAAGCGTAGTAATGGACAAACAAACAGATAGAAAGACGTTGGCTTTTGTGAGGATGGTATCTGTAAATGTAAATGAATATATATCTGAGATTGACAAAGTGTATTGCAAAATCTCTTGCGTATCTCGAATAAATAAATACTGTTATTACACATAGGTGAAGACGCCATCCGAGGCTTATATTATCAAAAACAAGTTTCCAATATCAAACAGCCAAGTTACAAAAGAGAATAATAATTTTAATTACTTAAAACTGAATGTAAAAGAAGCACGGCGTATTTTTAACTTGCCACTGCACTTTACGACCCATGTCTCTCAAACGCCGAGAGCTCTTTACGCGAGCGTATTAGCTAGCTTCGTCAGCTCTATTCGAGACTGCAGTCGACTTAACGAAATTAGAAATTGCATGTATCAGTGTGTACACGCGGAGGAAGTAATTCTTTTTTTCTCGAACCGACTACGCTATTGGTCTAGCTTCGCCGGACTATTACGGCGACCGCTTAAGGCACTCAGCCGATTTTATTTTGACAACTAGCTAAAGGGTGCACGGCACACCTCGGCTTGGGCTGTTGCCTAATTCATGTAATCGGAGGAAGCAAAACTTCTTTGGCTTATATATATTAAATTATATTTTATATAATAGAATGCTCATAAACCACGTACTATACGAAGTCTCGTAGAATAAATGATGAATTATACATTTACTCATTTTTCTATGGTACTAGATACAGACAGGCACATACTTACACATACGCATGTAATACATTATTTAAAAAAAAAGTAATACAGATAATAATTATGAAGTAAATATACGTCTAGGGCCAAATGAGGTATGTTTTGGTTAAAGTGGAAAGATTTCTGTTAAAATGTATTAGCTTTTCAATCGAATGATTACAGTGTCTTTAAAATGGTAAATAACGAATAATATGTATAAATTGTTTTGTAGAAATGGTCAGTGAAGCTTTTAACAAATATTATATTAGCAATAACCACTATTCAAAAAGCACTACTCTTCATGTTACCAAAACACGTGACGAGTGACGTCGTTACACTGTCTTTATAATTGTAAATAACTTGGTAAAATAATATGTATAAATTGTTATGTAGAAATTATCATTAAGGCTTTCAGCAAATACATTAGCAAAGTCGGTATTTGAAGAGCATTAGTTTTCATGTTACCAAAACACGTGACAAGTGACGTCGTTACACTGTCTTTATAATTGTAAATAACTTGGTAAATAACGAATAATATGTATAAATTGTTATGTAGAAATGATCACTAAGGCATTCAGCAAATGTATTAGCAAAACCACTATTCAAAAAGCGTTACTTTTCATGTTACCAAAACACGTGACCAGTAACGTCAGTTACACCGTCTTTATAATTGTAAATAACTTGGTAAATAACAAAAAATATGTATAAATTGTTTTGTAGAAATGATCACTAAGGCTTTCAGCAAATATATTAGCAAAACCACTATTCAAAAAGCATTACTTTTCATGTTACCAAAACACGTGACGAGTGACATCAGTTACACCGTCTTTATAATTGTAAATAACTTGGTAAATAACAAATAATATGTATAAATTGTTTTGTAGAAATGATCAGTGAGGCTTTCAGCAAATATATTAGCAAAACCACTATTCAAAAAGCATTACTTTTCATGTTACCAAAACACGTGACGAGTGACGTCAGTTACACCGTCTTTATAATTGTAAATAACTTGGTAAATAACAAATAATATGTATAAATTGTTTTGTAGAAATGATCAGTGAGGCTTTCAACAAATATATTAATTAGCAAAGATGCTATTTGAAGAGCATTAGTATTCATTTTACCAAAAAATGTGACGAGTGATGTTAGTTAGATAAATAATATTTTTTTAAATTATATCAAATTAAATAAGATAATAAGTTTTTAATTAAAACATCGAAATATTTCATTTGATTTCACATTTTACAAGTTTTTCACACGTTTAAATCAAAAAGAGAATAACAGAATTTTCGTAGTCTTAAACATATTGAAGTGGCTGTTGAATTAGACGTAGTCATCTCGCAACGTTCATTTACTTTTTGATAATAACGTAAATTTTGAGTTAAATCTTTCTTTCTTACATGCGAAACATTTTTTTTAACGGTATATCCAAATTGCCCTCACGCTGTCAAGAGGTAATCAATAATTAAGGCAATTATATATACATATAATAAGAATGTAAATCTAACGTGTCTGTACATTTTCGATTTTCGTGAAAAAAATTATTGCAAGTGTCTAGGAATAAGTAATCATTACATAGTATAAAACAAAGTCCCCTACCGCATCTGTCTGTCTGTCTGTTCGCGATAAACTCATAAACTACTTAACGGATTACCATGCGGTTTTCACCAGTGGATTAAGTGATTCATGAGGAAGGTTTTAGTATATAATTTGTCAAGGATTTTTTTTTATATTCAGAGCGGAACAACGTCTGCCGGGTCCGCTAGTAGAATATATTTCAATCATTTTTAGAAATGTCTGTCTGTCTGTCTGTCTGTTAGTATGAACACGCATCACTACGAAAGTACTGGATCCACATTAAAACCTCATAGAAGAAAATTATAAAACATATCCTCCGGAGTAACTTAGTATTTGTTTCGTTAAAATCGGTCCACTCTATCTAAAGTTATTGTAATTTTAATGGCACCGCGACTTAAGTATGAGAGAAAATACGATGAAAGAAATACGTTCAAATGACTTTATTAGTCATTGTTTTGTACATCAGGTTCCACGTGGACGAAGTCGCGGACACAGCTAGTATTTAATAAATTTTATTGACAGTGAGAAAAATTTATGTTTTGTTTTATTCCAAAAAACAGATAGAACTTTCCGGTAGACTTATTACAAATAAATTTAATAAATTTTAACAACGTTTAATCGACACATAGATATTTATAACTAGGAATTGCCCGCGGTTTCCTCTGCAGTTATATCTTTATAAATGAAGACATAATACATTATCTTTGTATACTTTATTCTTCCTTCTTACTTGACACTTATTACTATTACTATATCTTGATGACTTTATACAATTAGCTGACACCAGCGACGACCTCTAAGGTACATACCCCTGACATGGTGTATGCAACATTTCTAGATGATCGGTTGTGTAGTTAACTAGATGTAAAATCGTAACAAACAAACAAATTTTGACATTTACAATAATAGGGCGCAGTAAAAAGAAATCCATTATTTTTGCATGAACTTGAAGGCTTTCATTACTATAGTTAGAATTAGACGATTTAGGTCAAATATGCGCCGTATTGATCGATAACTTTTGTCATTTTGAAGATAACATCATTATGCCTCTCTCGTAGGAGTCTTCATTTTTTTTATCATAGGAGGCATACCAAGAGGTGGGTCACTTGATGTTAAATGATCACCACCGTCCATTGACACTAGTCACACCAGGGGAATCGCATGTGAATTGCCAGCTTGTGTTTGGGCGGAGAGGGGATGAGGTAGAGGTGGTGGACTTCCGGCTCTCACTAACCAAATGAAACGCAACAATGCAAGCACTGTTACTTCACGTCGGTTTTCTGTGAGAAGGTGGTACTACCCCGGGAGAGCCGACCCATTGATGCTGAAACCAGTAATAGTTTTAACGCAGCTCTACCACCTACAAGACCTCATCTCTATTGTCATAAAATTGAAACAGTCGATTTTTACAAACGTCTCTTGAAGCGAATTTTTACCAGCTAAATTGCTGGCAAAATCGCCATTTTTATATTATGATTAGTATGGATTTGAAAATGAGTTGTATATATTATATATATATGTAACTACATTAACGCTAGTTAAGCCATGGACAAGAACTACTTAAAGAATACATTCAGTTTTAATTTAGTCTTCATCTCACGATACGCTGACGACGGTCGGTCGTTAAGTTACTCCCGAGGGTAACTTTTAAGCACTGTTGTCGTGAATTTTGTTTTTAACGGGACATCTCGGCTTTAGACGTGTACCGACCTCTTGTACGACCCTCTGATGTCTTTAGAACTCTTTAAAATAAAAGAATACGCGACAGATGTGATCTACATTCTCTTTATGTGAAGTTATATTGGCGGACAGTATTAAAATCGAATAGATACTGAGATTGGCTGATAACAAAATCGAATCACATGAATTGTTACAACGTATCTTTTTACAGAGGTGGTAGAGCTACGCTGAAGCTGGGTCGGCTCGCCCGGGCTAGTACCACCCTCCCGCAGAAAACCGACGTGATGTAACAGTGCTTGCATTGTTGCGTTTCGTTCGACTAGTGAGAGGGCCGGATAACATACCTTTCCTCCCCCTCCACCTTTCCCCACGCCCCCTCCCCCAAACATAGGGTGGCAACGCACTTTCGATTCTTCTGGTGTTGCAAGTGTCTTTGGACGGCGGTGATCACTTAACATCAGGTGACGCGCGTGTTCGTTTGTCTCCTATGATATAAAAAAAACGTATCTTCTTCTTGTATCGTAAAATCACATAAGTGCTCAACGTTACTTTACTTTTGTCATATATACATTGGAGACGCCAGCAGCCAAATACCGGCCGGATATTGGTCGTCATAATGACGAGGGGAAAATTGTGAAGGGAAGGAAGCGGGAAGTTGTGCACTGATCTGGTGTTCTCCTGAGCGTATTCCAGCATTCACGGCCGCATACAGCCGACCAGAGTCACTCTGAGAGGCACACTGCGGTTCACCTTCACTTGGGTCACTATAGAGT
Organism: Antheraea yamamai; assembly: GCA_036509395.1. NCBI lineage: Eukaryota > Metazoa > Arthropoda > Insecta > Lepidoptera > Saturniidae > Antheraea > Antheraea yamamai. The sequence goes on from AP028447.1 coordinate 8,427,833, forward strand.
CTGGTATATGGAACTATCGTCTCCACCGTGCGACGCGGGACGTGAAAATATTATAGTTCACCTATAGCGTCGCGATAATATCTCCTGGACTCTTCAATAGAATCAGGAGCGCGGGATGCGAAACGAATAGCGAATAATATGTAGGTCACGTCGGCGCGATAGACATTGCGAGAAGGAAAAAGTGGCGACCATACATGGACGTCAGGAAAAGGGTAGGATGTTTGGAGTTGTTGCGAGCTATAACTAGATGGCGTTACCATACATGCTTATAAATAACACACATATAAAACTGAAGCTTCTTATGGGAGGGCTTTTTAAACTCTGATCCGCAAACGTTTTGTGTGATAAAAAATGGTGGGATTAAACACTGTATCGGGTACAATGGGAGCGGGGTCACGATTGCCTTCGAGTATTGGAGAACAGTGAAACATACGCTTTTTTCGCTTTCTTTTTGAAGGTTACACTTCTAGCGCGTGTGAGCTACACACTTGTTTTTTTAAAATATAATTACATATTTTATTATTAGCCCTTTTTCATTTAAATTTATCTACATTTTACCTATCCTTTAGGAGCAGTATTTGTTCTGAATAAAGTATATATCCTATGTTATTTTCTGTATGTATGATAATTTCTATATAAAGTTGCATGATGATCTGTTGAATAGTTAAAGCGTAAAGGCGTAACAAACAAACTCACATTCTCATAATTTTGTTTAGGACTAGCTGTATGTAAAGTAAATCGCTTCATACGAGTCACGGAAACATCAACCATATGGGGATGGAAAATCCTCACGGCGTCTACTAATCCTCTGATGGAATGGTGACAGTGGGATTAAATCATGTAATCCCGTGCACACTCTCCAAAATGTAACCTATAATCATTGACATATAATAACCCAAGACGCACAGCCTCGAATAAAAGTAGGGATCAAAACTGGCCGCAAAAACTCCCCAATATACATACGTGGTTATAGTTATGCGATAAACTTATAACTTTGCAAATTCAACCATACCTCAATGATTTAAAGTTGCTTTTACAAGGACGCAAGCGACGCGAGACTATTCGAAATGACTGCATAATCCAAAATTATGTACTTATTTTTGTGTGTCGTCTGTGAGACGTTAAGTGTACATCTTGGGTTTTTGTATATCAATGCCTACAATACATCATTTCCCGCTTTGTTCTAACATACGTATATTTAAAAGGAACGTACTGTATCAGACGCGAAAATGTTACAAAAAAAGTGTGTGTGTACTTATGTACACGCGTTAGAAGTTATACTTGTTTGGCGTAACAAGATAAAAATCTTTTCAAAAATTTTATCTTTCGCCTTATTCTACGTTTGTAAAAAAAACGACACTAACAATAGAAAAAAGGTATTTAATAAATTGAAAGTTTTAATACAAAGAAATACAAACACAAAGAAACATAATGTTGACTATAGCTAACTTCAGGGTGTCGGTTTTTCGTGACGGTGTGCGCGCGCATCGTAAAAATTTACTCTCATCATTTTTCCCTAACGCGCCAAAAGAAGTATAACTTCAAAAATAAGGTGTTAATAAAATTATTCATATAAGATAATGCCTTTTACAAATTTAATGTCCCGTTGTCCGGATCGTATGGTCGGATGAAATGAGAACTTTCGGGGTGGCCAGGTGGGCTGTGATGTGCGAGATAAACCGCCTACACCACATTATAATGGGACCCGCCTACCTTTGTTTCCTTTTAAAATAACGTTCAACAATAAATTGACCGTTTTAGAAAATGGAGGGGTATTTGTTTAGGTTTTCTTTATTTAAAACTTGCTGTAACGAACACGTTGTTTCGTGTGCAAAAAGGTCCAGTAATTAAAGGACTTGTGACACCGAGTCGACATTTTATGAAGTAAAAATAATAGAAAGGTTCAAACTATCTATCCATAGATACATATAATAATAATGAAAATCTAACGTGTCAGAACTATAAAGATTTTTGTGAAATACATTATCAAATCAAATCAAAAATACTTTATTCAGTTTAGGCCCTAATAAGGCGCTTATGAATGTCAAAACTACCACCGGTTCGGAAAACAACCCAGTCATCGAGAAGAACCGGCAAGAAACTCGATCGGGTACATCTTTTAGACATATATATTTCCAATACATCATACAATCGTTTTTAGTGGATGCACAGAGAGGAGTCAATTCCAGACATCACCATCGTTCACATATTGATCCACTCTATAATATCCTTTTGACACCAAAACCCGCTTGACGTGGCGCTTAAACTTACAGTCCGGCAAATCGGTAACATGCTTTGGGACTTTATTGTAAAACCTAACACTATACCTAAAAACTATTATTGGTCTTGCTAAGTCTGAAACATGGGACGACCAGTTTGTCATAGCTTCTAGTATTAAGATCATGTTGCAAATGTTCGTAAATAAGTAACACATCTGAATATTTTTTAGAAATGTCTGTCTGTTTGTTTTTACACGCATCACTACTAAAATACGTTCGCGATTCAAAAATCCTATATCATAACCTTGAGTAAAATTTAGTCTTTTTTTCATTAAAATCGGTTAACTCTATCAAAAGCTATTGCAATTGGAATGGCGGCTCGAGTTAGAACGAGAGAAAAGTAGGTGAGTTAATGCATCTCAATCTCATACAAAAACCAGGATATTGTACAATATATATAACTAATGTCTAAGATACAGTAAAAGAAAGAAAAATATTTAATTTTTTTACACAGATAACAATAAACAATACAAATTAATTTCGGTATTTAATTAATATACATTAATGTCAATAGATGTCGCTCAACATATAGCGTCATTTTTTTAATCGCATTAGTTTTGATACGGTGTTGCACAATATATCGTGGAATGAATCGAAGTGAAATATAATTAATCCGAACTATTGTAATTTTATGTTTTTTTAAATGAAATATAAAGAAGAATGTGACTCTTTCACAACAATAGATGGCGCTAAATTTACCGTTTTATTGGTCTACACTCCTAAGAATATTGCAAGGAAGAGTATAAATAGTAATGTGATTATTTCGGTGTTTGTTAGATTTATTTCGAATTATAATTTTCTTAAATTTGCCTTGATTGTAATGTCTCAATTACGCTTTTGTTTAATTTTTGATTTTTAACTATTATTTTGAGTATCACACCGTATCCCGAGATGTATACGTTCTGATGGCTTTATTAATATAGGTTATTTTGCATTTTTCACGCGAACATAGTCGCGGGCACAGCTAATCTTTAATAATATTCCTTATTGAATACTAAGTGTGCTTCGCGATTTCACTCGCATTTATTTGCTAAACTTTTGATGCACGGGCACAATAGTTATGTAATCTTAAAACAAAATCGATATAAACCATTATTTTTCATAGCCTATCACGCGACCAAACCGCGCGACAGGGTACTTCACTAACATAGGCATTCACAGTTCGACATTTTTTCGTCATACTCGGTTCCCGTCGAACGCATGTCAATTCGCTTTCGCTTAATGTACTTGCTGACCTATATTTTCAATGGTTATTGATCCGCTTCTAAACCGCCGTTATGCACGCATCACTCAACAACTCCTTAATAAATTTCGACATTTTTTTTAGTTAACCTCCTAAGACTTTAGATCCTTATTTAAAAAATAATTATCATGGTAGCTTCATCTATACATATAATAAAATGGTAACGAGGCGAAAACTGTACACTAAATATTTTAAAGAAAAAAGACTCTTAGGGGCTTAGAATCAACGACAGAACAAATTTCCATAGCTTTAAAATTATTGTCCGTTTGTCTGTCTGTCGTTTGTACAGGATTCGCGCAAAAACTACTGGACAGATTTTGACGAAATTTGGTATGGTAATAGTTTATACACCGGTATAACATATAGGACATGTTTACATAGATTTTTTTTTATATTATAGGAGGCAAACGAACAGACGGGTCACCCGATTGTAAGTAATCACCGCCGTCCATAGACACTAGCAACACCGGGGGAGTCAAAAGTGCGTTGCCGACATTTAAAAAAAGGTGTACGCTCGTTTCTTGAAGATTTGCAATTCATAATTGTTTGGAAATACCGCCGCTGGGAGTCGATTCCACAAGGTCGAAGTACGAGGCAGAAACGACCTTGAAAACCTCACCGTGGAAGACCTCCACTCATCCAGGTGGTGTGGATGAAATTTTAGTTTTAGGCGAGTAGTACGATGGTGGAATGTAGCGGCAGGTATAAGTCCAAACAACTCCTCTGAACACTCACCGTGGTAAATGCGATAAAGAACGCAAAGAGACGCGATGTCCCGACGCAGTGCCAACGAGTCGAGCCAATCGGATATTACGCCGTCGCCGACGATTCGAGCCGCTCTACGCTGGATGCGGTCAAACGGAAGCAGCTGATATTGAGGCGCTCCAGCTCAAAGGTGAGAACATTATTCCATGTGTGGGCGGACTTGCGCTTTATAAAGTAGTAAACGATGTTCTGGTGTGAAATATTGTCTAGCCCTATTAAGGACGCCTAGTTTTTTGGAGGCCAACAATGCTTTGCTTTCCAAATGACCGCCAAACTGAACGTCACTCGATAAGTCAACGCCGAGGATACTAATACTGGGCTTGGCGACTAAAGGGACTCCCTGAAAGCTAGGCATTACGTCAAACTTTGTCTTTTTCGCGGTAAAGGCGCAAACTTGTGTCTTTGTGGGGTTAAAATGGACCAAGTTTTGTCTACCCCAATGCGAGACGTGTTCGAGTGACGTCTCCATTTCAGACACAGGTTGATTCCGGCACTCAACAACGCGTTCCCGGGAAATATTAGCATGGCCAGTGTATAGAGCATCCCAAATAACACAATCGTATAAATGTATATCATACTTATAAGAAAACACAAAAGAGAAGGCTTATTATATGGTGGTTCAATATAAGAACAATTTTGATGTCTGGAACTAACACCTCTCACTGTGCATCCGTCAAAAACGAGCGTAGTTATAATGTTTTTCAAATATATACATACGAGGTACATCCAGATGTTGTACTGCCATGCTGCGTCTCGGAGAACAAAATCGTTCACAAAGCGTGAGGCTAATTAAATCGTCGATGTCGAGTTTTAATACACAATACAATCCTTATTATAGACCTTTTATCTCTAACAGATGATTCAAGTAGCAATTTTTTTTCCATAGATGGCTGACAAGACCGATCCGAGAACGAATCGCTCGGCCGCATATTCGGTATATGTACGTATGTGCTCCAGGTGTACGAGGGCTGGAGAGCTGCTCATTACGCCTCGTGTGTTTTTCCTGTAGTTGCCGAAACCAGGCTATGTCGTGCCTTGATTGACCTTCGTCAATTAGGCGACACATACAATCCAATGATTTGATTCATCACTGTGTTTATAACTAAAAATTCACGCGAACGTAGTCGCGGGCACAGCTAGTTTAATATAAAGTTATTGAAGTTTGAAAAAATTACTATTTTTATAAGCGTTACGCATTCAGTGATGTGTGTTTTCTAGCCATGAAAAAGTGGGGCCAGCGGTGTGATGCTTATGTTTTTCCTCTTTACATAAAATATGTTGTTAAGGTAATAAACGACACAGATGAAATGGCGGATATCAGGTAGTAATAAATACGAAGGAATCTCAAAATAATTGTAAACTCAGTGATTCGCTCCCACCTATGTCTGTATCAATATTGACAGAGTATAAAAATAGACAAAATTAAACTGAAGGATAATTTTTTTGAACCGACTCCAAAAAGGAAAATTCGTTCGGTTCTCAATTCTTTTGTATTTTTGTAACTTTTTATTTTTGGTAACGAATCTTCCACATTATTACTGCCATTGTCGAGTAAGTAATAATATTACAAATGTCTTGCCATAATATTCATGTTCTGATGGTGGCCCCCTTGTTAGAACTTTCCAGGGAGTTTTTGTGGCATCTCATAATTCATGCTCCGTGGTATTATTCTCCATCCACTTCAGTTGTGCACAATAACCGTCAAAATATACAGTCGAATAACACAAGATTATGAATAAAATATAAATATAAAATACATGACAGACTGAACATCCCGACAAAAACTCCGGTTGTAGTTTTTTAAATATTTGTTACCTCAGAACTTCCTCATTTATAAAGCGATTTTTTTATTAAGAAGGGGACATTTTAAGAGAGTCGTATTCTTATTTCACTAGCTTTGGACCTTGGATTTTGAATATATACCGGGTAACTTCTACAGTAGTCTATAGTAATTAAGATAATGGAAGGGTTATAAGAAGACAAGGTTATAAAAACATTCAGGAGCATATTTTTGAGTAGATTTTTGATGTTGGAGTATTTCTTGTTAAATTTTCAATCATACATAATATTTTCGAAGAATGAAGATATCCTGCAATATACATTAAATGTTGTGGAGTTAGGTCGTTTGCAGTTATAACAAAACTAAACCTAAAGTCTAATTCGTGTCAAACGAATTTCATTAGTTTGCTCAAAAGCAATTTAGGTCGTGTTTCTCGTCGGTAGACACAAACCGTAGTGCTAATTAATTATGTTTACACAAAAGACCGGAGCTACATTGTGAGCCGACGACATTAAACGGGTTTAGCTGTGTACATTTTACATTTGCCTCACAAACGCTTTACTCGGCGAAAATTTTACCCATTTACTGTAATTTACTCACTATCCATACTAATGTTTTCTATTTTACGAATTTGAAGTAAAATAAGTACTCGGGACCTAATAAGTAGGCGAAGAAAATATACTTCGTGATTCTGCTCCAGCACATGTAATGGTCGAGGAGTCAGCCTAATGGCACCAGCCAATGACGCATCTAAAAAATTAGTTACCTAAGAAAAAAGAAGTCCTCGCAGCCAGAAACTGCAGTCGATCCTGCACCGCCAGATGTTACCCAGCAACCAACAAGCTACGAAGACTGGCGCTGTGATACGATCCAGATGTATCGAAAGATGTTTAAGAACCTAAATGCAGCCGAAAAGGAAATCACATATGAGGAAGTGGTGGCACTCTCAAATCGAAAATCCCTACAACAGTAGACATTAGACAAAGATGCCTGGCTGCCACAACAAGGTGGCGCCACCTCATCACTAACAGCACGCAATAGGTGAAACCAAAGGCCTGGTCCGTATTAACGTACGTAAGAAAGCAGTGGAAGGAGACATAATCTCGGCACAGTTACCACCATAGAGCGAACTTCGTGATACAGACATAGTGCGTGCATGTAAGGATATTTTTCAATCATTGACTGATTAGCTACAACTTTAAAGTTAGACATTTATCATCAATTAAGTATCCGTTATATTCCGAGAAACATAATGGATAACCAGTGCTATACTTAACGATTTATAAGAATCGGCCACGTCATCATTTACTACACACTACAGGTGGCTTTAATGTACGAGAAGCCTAATACAAAAGTTAATTACTAAGATCGGGGTTGCAACCACCACACTCACGGGGGTTTTTTTTTTTTTTTGGGGGGGGGGGGGGGGGGGGGGGGGGGGGGGGGGGGGGGGGCGGGGGGGGGGGGGGGGGGGTTTTCTTTTGTTTTTTTTTTTTTTTTTTGGGGGGCCTTTAATTTTTCCTTTTGGGGGGGGGGGGGGGGGGGTCCCCCCTCCCGGGGGGGGGGGGGGGGGGGGGGGGGGGCCGCCCTTGGGGGGGGGGGGGCGGGTCGGCCGCGGCCCCCTCTCCATAAAAGAAGGGGAGTGGGGTGGGGGGGGGGGGGGGGGGGGGGGGGGGGGGGGGGGGGGGGGGGGGGGGGGGGGGGGGGGGGGGGGGGGTTGGGTTAATCTCCAAAAGTAATAAGAACTTCTCCACCTAACGGGACGGGAGGGCAAGGCCCTCTTCATGGTTGGTGCGGGGCTGGGGGGGGGGGGGGGGGGGGAGGGGGGGGGGGGGGGGGGGGGGGGGGGGGGGGGGGGGGGGGGGGGGGGGGGGGGGATGGGGGGGGGGGGGGGGGGGGGGGGGGGGGGGGGGGGGGGGGGGGGGGGGGGGGGGGGGGGTGTAAGAAGTCTGGGGGGGGGGGAGGGGGGGGAGGGGAGAAGGGGGGGGGGGGGAAAAAAAAAAAAAACGGGCCGTGGTACCTAGCCTAGGCAGTGGACTGTACATAAATTGGCTGGAGGTAGATACCCCTTGAAATATATGCCAATATATTTCCTTATAACCCGGATAAAAGGTCACTTACCTGATATAATTTGTCTTCTCCGCCGTCGTTGCCGTTGGTGAGAGCACCAGTTTTCCCACATGAACACAAAGAAAACACAACATAGAATACCGAGCCGCCGTGTCGGTAGTGTCGAGAGCGAGTCCGAATGTAAGCGCGGGTTCCTAGCAAGTCACCGATCATCCCAGATTTTTCGTTGATAAACGATGTGTCAAAAATAATTTTGCCTCCCCCCAACCAATTTATGCCCGAACAAAGATAACCAACCAATGGAATGGAATCAATGGAAATATAAACAGAACAATTGTGTAACAAAATTAGACCATGTTAATTAATTGCTACGCCTTTCATAGCGTAAATAAGATCTCTGTATTCAGTACTCAAAGTAAACACAATAAACCTCTCTGTTGGGAATTAATAACCATATAATATAATAAAGATTCTCTGTTTCTACAAACGGATTTCTACCAAAATATATTTTTCGGTCGCTAAATTTAGACGTTATAATTCTAGAATTATTTAAACCGTTTGAAGTGAAGCCAGAGCTGCGCTTTGGAGGCACCAAAAAATTGTGAATCCATGTTACGCCGGCCATTTTGTTCAAAGTGTGGTTAATTTACTAAAATGGCGAATGACTGGCATGTTTTACTGATTTATTGAGGTAATTTGACGGAAAAATCCTTCTTTCAAGGTGATTCCGGGCGATAATGGTATTTGCACCGACGTGGTAAAATATATTACGCAGGAAAGGAAGCCGGTATCCGGGGTAAACATTACGTCATTTAGTTGTATTTTTATACCATTAGTCAAGATTATACATTAGAAAATGAATATTATAATTACTTCAAATTATTTACTTTAGAAATACACCGACCGGTATTTCCTTGAATGTAAGTCCTATAATTACCTACCTAGAATTTTGAAGTAAGACTGCTTTAGACGCGACTAGGAGGTAACTGGACGACAATGCAACGGAAGTCCTTTACGGCAATATAGCGTCACGTTTCTGTACCATCCGGTTTGTAAATATTTTTGATTTTGTCAATAAATAGTTTATAAACAGATCAATCAAATTTTTTTGAAAAAATTAATTATTAAAAAAATATTAAATCGATTTTTTGAATAATAATAAAAATCATACAATAGAATTATTTATGTGTATATGGGTGCGCGAACGTGTTGCCATTCTGTAGGTGGTAGAGCCACGCTGAAACTATTACTGGTTTCAGCATAAATGGGTCGGCTCGCCCGGGGTAGTACCACCCTCTCACAGAAAACCGACGTGAAGTAACAGTGCTTGCATTGTTGCGTTTCGTTCGGTCAGTGAGAGCGCCGGACACCCACCTCCCCTCTCCTTCCACTTTCCCCTTCCCTTCCTCCCCCCGTCCCTACACAGGCTGGCAACGCACTTGCGACTCCCCTGGTGTTGCAAGTGTCTATGGGCGGTGGTGATCACTTACATCAGGTGTCCCACCTGTTCGTTTGCCTCCTATGATATAAAAAAAAAAAAAATCTGGTTTCAATGTAAGTAATAAATTAAATCAAAGCTTCATTATCTGTAGTGCCATTTATCAGCTAACTAGCGGGCTCGGCGGACGTTATCCCGCCCTGATTATAAAAAAATCCTCGACGGTTTATATAACAAAACCTTCCTCATTAATCACTTCATCTACTGTTGAAAACCAATCCGTTCAGTAGTTTTGAGTTTATCGCGAACAGACAGACGTGGTAGAGGACTTTGTTTTATACTATGTAATGATTCGGAACTAATTATTAACTTAATCGCCATCACTTATAACTCCAAAGAAGTTTTATTTCAATCGCCTGTGGCGATTGCACGCACTAATTTTTTTTAACTTGCCAATATATCTGTCAGAATGGCTGCATCTAATTCTTTTGTTTGTTGTGTTCGTAATTCTCAGGAATTTGTGAAAATTATTTGAAAAATCGTACGTAAAAGGGAACAATTTGAATTAAAATGTCTTAAAAGAGGGAGGAAGGGGGGCAAAACAACAAAAGGAATATTTTAACTACACCTATTTAACGTGAACAACAATGGTGTGTTATGTGTGTCTGTGTTATTGTTTGTAAATTAAAGGCTTGTTCTTTTTAATTTTGTTACATCATTATGATCGTCTGAACGTCCGTATATCATATGGGATTCCATCGAAAATCAGCGTTGCAGTATTGCTGTACAGCAGCATATTTGCTGAATGGGTTTGCCAATTGTTGGACTTTTTTTTCTTTATTCACATCTATTTAACGTTTTTGTCTAATTCATTTAATTTCATTGTATAGTTGTTCCAACTGTAAGCTAATTCTTTCTATCTTCAAAACTATTAGAGATTGATAAATTGATGTTCAGTTGCCATTTCATCTCATTACATAGTTGTAAAGGAAAGATTTGATCTCTTATTTCTTCGTTAGCATACTCGTGCGATACAGAAGTGTGTAGATAGAAATAAAGATATAATTTACTGATGGAGCAACCACACAATTACATTAAATTACACAAAATAAATTAGGAAAAGAAAATTTTACACGTAAAAAATAAATAAAAATATACAAATACTGGCAAAATCATTCAGCAGGTAAGTGAAGCGATGATTTTCGATAAGAGCCCATGAATTATGGTAGTAATTAAAACTTTAAAAATATCAGCATATTTTTCTATAGGCTAACAGTTCCTATGCGCTGATTAAACTTATAATTTCCCCCAGGAAAGATCCCTACAGTGAAATTGTTCAAACTGGATTAACATACCGTAATGATGAATAATTTACTTAAACTTCCTATCTGTCATAATACATTTTATAACAAATCATTTGCGGTTCAAGCTGTACGTACGCGTTTGGAACACACTCCCTTGTGCTATTAGACAAGCAACATCCTTGTCATTAGTTAAAAAAATGTCTTTTTTTCGAACTGACTACGCTATTGACCTAGCAAGGTCTTAACAGCTTCACCGGCCTACTAAGGCGAGCGCTTAAGGCACTCAGCCGATTTTATTTGACAACTAGGCTCAAGGGTGCACGGCACACCCCGGCTTGGGCTGTTGTCTGACACATGCAATTCGCGACCTATCTGAGCTAACCTAAGCTAAGCTACCAGACATACATACCACAGCAACTCTTATATATATTTCGTATCAGATAATTTTCTAAAGTCTTTCAGTTTTATAAGGGGAAAAAAATAAAACCCTTCCACTTTCATGTGTAAGCGTGTGCGCGTGTACGTGTTTGGAGGTGGCATGTGTAATGTTGTCACAGTGATGTAAGATTTTGTGTCACTGTATCACGCGGGCAGCGTACTCAAGGGCTCCACGCCGAGGGAACGGACCTAGGCTTGAGCCGTTGCCGAGGGGGGCCTAATCTGGTACCTCTCGCTGTCTTGTAATAGTACTGTTTTATAGCGTTATTTCTTTTATTTATAGTTTCATAATTTTGTGTGTGTATTTATACTGCCACTCGGTGTTCTTAAAAATTAAATGTCTCCGAACGTTTGCCTGGACGAGATCGCTTTAAGCGATAAGGCCGCGTAACTGTACATATATTGTCAACTGATATCGAATTTTGTATATTTAGAACGTGTGTGCAATAAAGAGTTCTATTATTATTATTATTAATGAAGGCAAACAAAAGACAACTTTATTATTATTTCATAAGACAACAAGGGTCCATCATATACCAGATGACTGTTTAAAGTTTAACACCTTTCAATCGTGTAGTAGTTCATGGTCACATTTAACATATAAAATTTCAATATCAAAACAAATACTAATAAACAACCAAGAAAACGTAAGTTAAAGTTTCTTCTAAGACTTTCAACAGTATGGTATTGATACTTTTAAATGTAAAAAAATCACATCTAGGTTTAATGAACAACATTAAAGGGGAACTTTCAAGGTTAATCATTATGTAATTGCTTACCGTCGGAACACCGCAGCGCATGGTCAAACAAAGGGAAATGGGGCGCGGATCGAGGAGGGGACGCAAGCGAGACTGCGCGGCACGGTATGATTCATCGCTTTCTTTATACACCAGTTCGTTTTTGCGTAAATCACCTGATGTTGAGTATATATCAGTTGCGTTTCTCGAGATAATTAGGTCAAATATTAAGTACCTATTTTTTTAATTGATTTAAAACGAGAATCGACTAATGATTGTCCTGTAAGAATATTGCTGGCGACTAACCAGTCGCGCTTTATAAACAAATAAATCACTAAACCACTTAGTTAGAATTAGAAATGAAATAGAATAGAATATTAAGTTATTCGAGGTTGTAAAAACAATTAAAATTATAGAACCACCGATAGGATATAGGATTGATAAGGTATATCCTATATGTATACCAGTGCTTTTATTATTCTATTCGGACTATTGCGAAGTCTGCCTAGGATGGATATGTATATGCAAACCTCCCAGAAGCGCTATAGAATCGCGGCACTCCCAAGAATAATTGAAAGATATTTTCGTCTTTACCTATGAAATTGCAGTTTTGTATAAAAAAATTTAAACGAATTTTTTTCATGTATTTTTTATTTGCATTAATCGAAGAATCATCCATAATCAATGATCTTTACCAAGAGGGAGTTTATGATGCCTTCTTAAGAAATCAGGGAGGGAGGAACAAATTCTTAAAGGAATTAATCTGGAATAATTTTTTTCCAAAAACCAAATTGAAAAGGGGGGAGGTGGGGGGGGGAGAGGGAGAATTCAATATCAATTGGAGATGTTGGAAATAGGGGGGGGGGGAGGGGGAGGGGAAAGGGGGTTTAAATTTTCAAAAAAAAGGAAACCCAAAAAAAAAATCGCGGCACTCCCAAGAATAATCGAAAGATATTATATTACACACGCAAAGCGTTGGTAGTCGTTTGACTGTAGCTGGCCCATAGGCTGCTCGTGTAGAAAAACACCGGGAAAAAAGATACATTTTTGGTTCATCACTACAACGAGCAAACTTATAGATGAAGTTAAGTTAAGTTCTTTGGCGCGTTAGGGAAAAATGATGAGAGTAAATTTTTACGATGCGCGCGCACACCGACACGAAAAACCGACACCCTGAAGTTAGCTACAGTCAACATTTTGTTTCTTTGTATTTGTTGTTTGTATTTCTTTGAATTAAAATTTTCAATGTATTAAATATCTTTTTTGTATTATTAGTGTCGTTTTTTCGTACGTCTTGTTACGTCAAAGAAGTATAACTTCTAACGCGTGTACATAAGTACACACACACACACTTTTTTTTTATTAAATTAAAGTAATTCGACAACTTCTCTTTCTATTTATGTAATCCAGATATACATACAGAATCGAAATGTATATTGTTTGATCAGGCTTATTTCCAAAACACCTAAACCGATTTTATCGAGTCATTGAATTGCAGATACAGGACTTTCCAGAATATTGTTTGCGTTCTATTCCGTAGATGTTAAATAGTAAAAACATTATTTATAGTACACATATGTAGATTTATCAAATATTTATAGTATAGAAATAAACTAACTGATTCACGCGACTTCGTCAGCGTCGTTTATTATATCAATTGTTTTGTTATATCTCAAAGCGATTAGGTAGCGTTTTCGATGAAAGCTTCCGGGCCGGCTTGACTTTTTCCGACACTTCCAACATTTATTAATATACTTTAACCAATTTCCAAAAAAATCTTATCAATTTATACACCTCAACTTTCCACGTGAATCATCTCTATCTATTAATGAAAATCCGTTGAAGTTTTTGAGTTTATCGCGAACAGACAGACAGACGCGGCGGAGGACTTTGTTTTATAATATGTAGTGATCATAGTAATATTTAAATATGCTTTGATTATGTGCCAATGTAAACATACACAATATTATAATATTAAAAGGTAATTATTGGAACGATACACTCCTTGTCAGACGATAGACGCAGTTGATGACGACTGAAGCCGAGTATACCCGATTCAGTACGTAACTGACCCGAGTGCGCTTGCTGTCGAGTCGAGTCGACTAAACCCGATTCAACGTCACCGACGCGAGCATAACTGTTCATTTTCTTCCACGGTACAAAGCGCACAATGTGGTTATTCACTTAAAAAAATAATTATTTAAAATTTCTACTTACAAAAAAATAAAACGACTTCAATAAAAATAACGTATAGATTTCTTCATCCCCGAAAGTAACAACTTGATTTATATTTAATTTAGTTTGTAACCCAATGTTATATTTATTAACTCTTGGCTCAGTTTTAGTGCTTCATATGAAGGCTGTCGTAAAGTCAAAATGAACGTAATCTTAGAATATGAGGTATATTCTTTTTATGATTAAATTTTATGTCAACTCACGTTGCTCAGTTATGGAATATTCGATGTCACTTAACATAATTGGACTAACCTACAAGTTTTTCAATGAAGGCAGTAACTCGCCATGCGATGGTTTATTTTTAACTTTACTTTGGGAAGTGGTTACCAATAAATACTGTCAGGTCAAGGTTGATTTTATATTTTTTTAGTCACGAACTCTGACCTGCTGTCGTATTTGACATAGCTTGGCTAAATATGAAAGTCTATACATATTAAGAATTTAATCTAACGTGTCTATAGTTTTTAGATTTTTGTTAAAAAATCGTTGCAGGTGTCTTGGAATAAGTAATAAAATACATTTCAATAATTTTCAACAATATCTGTCTGTTTGTTTGTATGAACCCGCATCATTGCTAAAGTACAGGGTTCACAATAAAACTTCACGAGCAACGTTTAGTCTTAGTTTCATAAAAATCGGTTCATTCTATCAAAAGTTATTGTCATTTCAATGACGACGCGACTTAAGTACGAGAGAAAAGTAGATAAGTGAATGGACTTAATACATTCAGTTGATTTTATTAGTCACTGTTTTTTTATATTAGGATTTCACGTGGATGGAGTCGCGGGTACAGCTAGTACACTACATATAAATAAAACATATTATCAAAGTTAAGATGAACGGAAATCACTATTAACGCCTCAACAAATTTTATTATTTTTATGGAACCTACGCGGACGGAGTCGCGGTCACAACTAGTATAACATAAATATAACAATCTAGCTATCCCTTCCGGCTTCACACTCACGTACAAATGAAAAAAATGAATCCAAATTTTCCCTTTACACTATGACAATGTACTTAACGTCGTTCTTTGTATTCAGTCAATATTTGTAGAAAAAAATCCATTATCTTCTGTCTCACTTACTCAAGCACTTTTTTTAACACCGCACTTTTCTTTTCCGTACGGTTTTTGAAACATTTTCTTTCGTACCAATCTCGTTCTCACGGTTACAAACATAACAGAAAAAGAATGAACCAACAGGTCCAAGCGCTCTAAAGGCATTCCACAATTGATTTTTATTTAAATTGATAAAATAAGAACTAACATAAATTTATACATACTAGTGTTCGCCTAGTGGTCGAAACTCGACTATAATTCATTTTTATCTATACATATAATAAGAATGTACTAACGTGTCTGTACTTTTTCGATTTTCGTGAAAAAATTGTTGCAAGTGTCTAGGGATAAGTAATAAAATACGTTGCAATCATTTGTAGAAATGTATATCTTTCTGTCTGTATGTATGAACACGCATCACTGCTAAAGTACGGGATTCACAATAAAACCTCAGCAAGAAAATCGTAAAGTATATCCTCGGGAGTAACTTAGTGTTTGTTTCATTAAAATCGGTCCACTCTATCAAAAGTTATTGTAGTTTTAATGACGACGCGGCGTAAGTACGAAAGAAAAGTAGACAAGTAAATGGACTTAATACATTCATATTACTTTATTGATCATTGTTTTCACATAAACTTCCACACAGACGAAGTCGCGGGTAAGCAAGTATTCAATAAGATCAAAGAGAATAATTATTATTTCAGTAGTTTTATAAATTTACTAAAGATAAATTATTTATCAATTAATTATTAATGTATGTTATGAATTTACATATTATCATTACATAGTATAAAACAAAGTCCCCTACCGCGTCTGTCTGTCTGTCTGTTCGCGATAAACTCAAAAACTACTGAACGGATTTTTATGCGGTCTTCACCAGTGGATAAAGTGATTCACGAGGAATATTTTGATATGTAATTTGTCAAGGATTGTTTATAATAAGGGTGGGACAACGTCTGCCGGGCCCACTAGTATTATTATAAAATTAACCTACAATTTGACCAGTTAATTTCAAAGGGCATATATAGTAAGGAACGTAAGTCATGTTAAGGATATTGAATTTAGGATGAAAAAGGTAATTGGAACGTAAGAGTAAAATGACGGATGGCGTAACGTCTTTTTAATTTACATGTGTGTGTATGTTGTGTGTCATTCAATCAGTAATGTGAACAATGTATATTTTAATAAATTTAATGCATTTTATATACAAAAACATAGGTCCGTGCACTTCTCCTCCATATAAACTTTGACTATGACAAATGTCACATTCATCTGTTCGCACAATTAGCTTGAAAAGGGGCACAAAGTTTTCGCTTCACGTATTAATATATAGATAACATATATACGATAATACGTAACATAAATTAAAGAAAAGTCGAGGCTGTCGTATAAGGACTGTCGACAGAATTCAAAACTCAAAACAATTGAATTTACAGTGTGTTATTTTAAATTTTAAAATTAATTATAGTGTAGATGTAGTGTAAGAGTGTAAGATGGTAATCACGCTAAGCCCAGAAAGGGACTACCCTGTCAAATGCAGCTGCCATAATGCACCTACAAGTGCTTGACGACAGATTTTGAAATTGTGGCTGGTAGTTTTCCAGGCGGACTTAGAAAAGGCCTACACCGCCAACTATACTACGGTACATAGTTGGAGCTATGAAAGACGTAGTCAACCAGCTGGTCTCGTTATCTTGTGGTTTAAACCGACTGACGTATACATAAATTGATTGAAGTCCAGCCGTGTGGTGTTGCGCGTCACTGCACCAATACAGGTCACTGATTGGTTTTCACATTTCTACGGTTTTATTTATTTAGTAATCTACAGTATCAATATTGTGTATCGTTTATAATTTATTTCCTAGTTTCAATATATCAATCAATACTAGCTTTTGCTTTTGTTACCATAGATTTAATCTATCGCTCGGAAACAATATATGCTATGCTATGCCTCTATTTATCTTTTTTATAATGTGTTTTATTTATATCTTAGGAGGCAAACGAACTGGTGGGTCATCGGATGTTAAGTGATCACCACCGTCCATAGACACTTGCAGCACCAGAGGAGTTGCAAGTGCGTTGACAGCCTGTGTTTAGAGAGGAGTAGGGCAGATGGGACGGCGGAGGGGGAGGGGAAGTGGGCTTCCAGCGCTGTCACTAACCGAACGAAACGCAACAATGCAAGCACTGTTACTTCACGTCGGTTTTCTATGGGTCGAGTGGTACTACCCCGAGTGAGCCGACCCAGTCATGCTGAAACCAGTGATAGCTTCAGCGTGACTACCACCTACATGTGTTCCATGTGTTCTTTATATTAGTAAGTTCAAGCACTTTTAATGTCTAAAGGCTATTATAACGGGGATCAATACGTGAAGGATGTTGACGTCTGGAAATGTGGCCCCTCTCTGTGCATATACCGAAAACGAATGTGAAATTGTCTATATCTATAATTATGCATTTTCATAAATATGTTATGTATAATGAAACGATAATCCAGATCAAGTTTCTTGCGGTTCTTCTCTATGATTCAGGTATATTCCGAACAGATGATAGTTATGACGTTTATACGCGCTTTAGCAGGACCTAAATTAAATAAAGTAATTAATTAATAAAGTACATTTCATGAATGTTCGTTTCAGTAATTAAGTAAGTAAGATAACAAACAAACAAACGAACGTATATTCGTATTCATAACATTACTTAGAATAACAATAGAAGAAATAATATTAACACCTATGTATCATAATATTTAGTATGGAATTAAAAATTGTTTTTAACACGTTTATTAGCAGAATTAAATAAAAATACGTTTTAACGTATGGATATTTATTAACGAACTTATCATCATCATAACCAGCCTGTAAAAGATCTACTGCAGGGTCATAGGTCTCTTCCCAAAAGAAAGTACGAGCATAATCACCACACAAACCCACGACGTATTGGCGGTTTGAAACTCTGAGAAATTCACAAGTTATATATATATATATATTTTCCCACACACAGAGATACTAGAAACACATCTCTCAGTTTCAGATTTCCTCACGAGGTTTTTCTTCAATGTCAGCCAATAGTAATAATTTAAATTAATAAATGTACGCGAATTCCGAAAAAATTGGGATATTACTGTAAATTTCCTTTTACATCCGTTCAGTAGTTTTTGCGTAAAAAAAGTAACAAACACCCATCCTTACAAACCATCTCGTTTGTAAGCTTCAAGATAGTTTAACTATTTTTTTTTTTCGAACTGACTATACGCTATTGCCCTGATGAGCTTTTACAGCTTCACCGAACTAGTGGGGCGAGCGCTCAACCGCTTCGCAACAAACTCAAGGATGCCAATGTGGCCGAACGTTGGCTTGGGCTGTTGCCTTGGATGCAAGAACACGACTCTTACTAAGCTAATTGGTGTGTACCAGCCATTGGTACAACATTTAAAATAACATACTATGTTTGAATGTAGCAAACTTTATCTTTATATATAAATTTCTTCTGTACGTGTATATGTCACTGAACTCCTCCTAAACATCTGGACCGATTTTGATGAAATTTTCTGTGCGTGTTCCAGTGGATCCGAGAATGGTTTAGATTCATAATTGGATCCGGTAGGTGGCGCTGCGGCTGAATTTTATTATTTATCATTATCAAAGCCAGACGACGTCCGTCGGGTCCGTTAGTTAAATTTATATAAACTGCTATATATTAAACCACAAGTCGCATGCTTGTTGATTGTCGAACTATCAATCCTTTCTGAATAATTCCAAATATAAACAAATCTTTTAAAAATAAAAAGTGTGTGTGTACTTATGTACACGCGTTAGAAGTTATACTTCTTTGGCAAAACAAGATAGAAATCTATTCAAAAATTTTATTTTTCGCCTTATTCACGTTTGTAGAAAAAACGATACTAACAATAGAAAAAAGGTATTTAATACATTGAAAGTTTTAATACAAAGAAATACAAAGAAACAAAATGTTGACAATAGCTAACTTCAGGGTATCGGTTTTTCGTGACGGTGTGCGCGCGCATCCTAAATATTTACTCTCATCATTTTTCCCTAACGCGCCAAAAGAAGTATAACTTCAATAAAATAACTAATACTTTTTACATTAGTACACTACACTAATCATATATATAAAATTAGTGAAGCACGCATGTGTACCAGCATGTGCGTCTTACGAACTCAAATATGTATTTTGTATCTGTCAACTCGGCTAAGATAAACTATAGTTCATCTCTGTTTACCCTAACATAGATATTGCAATAACTTTTAGATAAATAATAAAGTGTATTTGCTGAATAATTATATTTATTTATTTACTTGCATACATTTACATTTATCTATTGGAACCAAAAAATTTGTACAATACGAAAAAGGACCGATATCAGCTGCATTAGTAGTCCTGTGTCGCACCCAATGTCGCCCACCTCCAGAGTAACATATTTCGTTTCTCAAATAAAATATAGTATATATGTATATATTACTATATGTGGAGTGTCATATGCAGATGAGAGAAAAAAAATGTGAGTGGGTGTGTTTGTGTCCGTGCGCCTGTGTGTGTGTCTGTTGTATGTGTTTAATATTCATATTTGACAGGATAATACAGGGACCAATATATCCTATATACTAAGGAAGTCAGTGAAGAATACTGTCAAGAGAAATTGTCCGCTAACTTGTGATAATTTTTTCAGCCTCCTAATAAAAAAGTTTAAGGAGCCAATTTCTTACACGCTTCTAGCTTTCTCTGTAAGTGAGAGGGAAAATGTTAAGTTGTTCATTAAACTTGTTGTACAAAACTGCACTCTGAAAACAAAATTATTTTCTAGTTACAGCGAGAGTGGAGAAGACTTCAACGCATATTGTGTCAATTCTGCGTTTGTGTTTACAGGTTATTGAATAAAAAATAAAATAATATTAATAATATTCCACATAAACCATCAAACAAATAAGGTACGTATACGAAATCTATCGTAGAATTAGTTATTAGTGACGACATAAGACGAATTACGTCTTTGTAATGAGAAACAGTGCGGTGCCGTTCGCTAAACACGTGCTGCGGGTATCAAGAGAACAGTAATTTATCATACTTTGTTAAATAATAACGATCAGTTCAGTGATTGATGAGTGCTTTTACCGAAACCCTTCCACCGTATTTTAAGTATTAAAGTTATATATTAGGTAACGCTGTTCTATATATTTTTATATGTAAAATGGCAGCACGCTCCGGCTTCGCATGGCTGTAGTAATGAAGCAAATGAAACCAAATCTTTCCTTTACAACCATGAATGGTATTTAAACATCGTCAATCTGTCAATATTTTTGAAGATCTTCCTAGTGTTTTCACAAAGAAAAAAGTATTACCCAAATAGTTGCAGCCATTCTAAAATTCTGTTCATCGCTCTTTGTAAGATAATAAATTAAACTCCTTGATTTGACACCTTTCTTAACGTTATCTGCATTGAGAAGATGATAGGAAATAAGACACTATACATACAGATGACAGATTCACGTGAAGCAGGCATAACGCTTTTTTCTTACGTGACGAAAATATACAAATATAAACAATGTTAATCTGGAGGAATTTTGTTCATGACGGGAGACCTCTCCACTGATCACATATGTTTCTTATTGACTCTCTTTATTGTTTTATAATTGAAATTTTTGTTTACATATTCTTATCATTACCTCTTTTACCTACCATGAAAAATCATAATGGTGCTCTAAATAAGTACTCTGAGACATCGTTTATCTGCCAATGAAAGTCTCATTAAAATATATTTAGCCGTTTCGGGGAGTAACACAAAAAAGATTAAAGTATGCGAAGAAGACCAGCTAAAATGTATAGGTATAGAAACGAACGTGACATAGGGTTTTTAA
Organism: Antheraea yamamai; assembly: GCA_036509395.1. Classification (NCBI taxonomy): domain Eukaryota; kingdom Metazoa; phylum Arthropoda; class Insecta; order Lepidoptera; family Saturniidae; genus Antheraea; species Antheraea yamamai. The sequence continues at coordinate 8,449,058 of AP028447.1, forward strand.
TATTCTATATTTGACAGGGAACTCATAAATACTGGAATCAAGGATAAGTTGTTTGACTAGATTTCAAGATAGCCAATATCGAAAAAGTTATAACAGAAATTGATAGTATGAAACCTATTTACAAGTTTCCATACTCATAGAAATTTGATATATATCGATGCAGAATGAAATACGTGAAGGGAGTTAATATTTATTCATAATACGTCATACTCATATTATAAAGAGGTAAAGTCTGTGAGCTTGTAGGGGGGTAATGTCTGGATCTACTAAACCGATTTTGAAAATTCTTTTACCAATATAAAGCCACGTTATGTGTGAACGTCACAGGCTATATATCAGCCCGAAAAATGAAAAGACTTTTTTGTGGTATTCGGATTTGCAATGTCGGAGAAAAAACGGTCGAACGAAAACGTTTCTTACGAACACTGCCTTAACGATCAGAGATATATGATTGAGTTCTAGAGAAAAGTTGTAGAGCTTAATAATGCCTACAAAAAAGTCAACCACCGCATACGTTTAACTTCAAAGATTTTTTTATTATCAGGGCGGGACAGCGTCCGGCGTGCCCGCTAGCTATTTATATTTCTATTTAAACAGTTAAAATAATTTATAATTAGTAAATTTTAAAATACATTCTTATATATAAATGAATTTACTTCCAACTTGACATTATATTTTGGTCAGTATATAAAATATCTTTGTAAATTATAACCTATGTGTTATTGCAATGGATAAATATAATTGCTTAATTTCATCAAAATACGTTAAGCCGTTTTTGAATGAAATAGGTTGAGTCAAAACAGCTCAGTATATCTTTCTCCTCTCAACCGATTTTTTTTTAAAGTGGAAACTTCTTTAGCCGCGTTGAGTGATTTTTGGTAGGGGAAGAACTAATGGATTCGCGTCACCGACGACCTCGATATGCTCATGACATATTGCGCTTGCGTCAGACTAGCGACGTGTAGTATAGCAGCCTGTGTACATGTAATATTGACAATGTGCAGCTCATCATAACTTTGATTGCTCTATAAACTGTATAAAAATGTATATAGATGGTAGAGCCACGCTGAAGCTATTACTGCTTTCAGCATGAGTACGTCGGCTCGCCCGGGGTAGTACCAACCTCTCACAGAAATACCCACGTGAAGTAATATTGCTTGCATTGTTGCGTTTCGTTCGGTCACTGAGAGCGCCGGAGGACCACCTCCCACCCACTTCCCCCTCCTCTCCACTTTTCCAACCCCTTTCCCCTAAAATTATAAATTGCCTTATAAATAGGCTGGCAACGCACTGGTGACTCCCCTGGTGTTGCTAGTGTCTATGGACGACGGTGATCACTTACCATCAGGTGACCCGCCTGTTTGTTTGCCCCCTATAATATATATAAATATATAATTATAGCTCGAAGTGATGTGAAAACCAAATTAACGTTAATAATACCAACTAAACCGCTTCCCTATAGAGGCTAAGCAGTAATCGTAACCTTAATAGAAATAACACAAAATAGGTGAAAGAATTGAAGGCACTAATTAGCAACTAATAATAACATTACTACAAAAAAATTGACGTGTACTTATGACCACATGATAGAAGTGAAAACTATTCTTAAATTAAGTATTAAGTACAAATGTATACGTGCGATATACACACTTACAATTCTACACTGATTATATACAAAACACACATAATATTAATTTATTATTATAATACGTAATAATAAAAATTTAATTATTGGAACACTACATTCCATATGAGACGTCTGATAGGATTCATTGTCACCAACCTAAGCGTGACGATTCCCTTTCGTTGACTTTGCAGAAAGAAGTTTTCACTAGAAATCGCGCCCAAAATCCTGCAAGCATGGCTTATCGATAGATTATTCCGGTTGACTGGTTCAAACAAGTGAAGGGGAAAGATGTGTAACTTTGCACACCTAATTTGTCCGTTTTCGTCATTCGATCAAATGGAAACGGAAATTACCCTAGAGTATATAAATAATAACTATTTCGTAACGATTTTTTGTAATAACAAGTGAAGTTGTAGAGAAACTAGCTAGCTGACCCGTGTCCACTTCGTTGGGCGGTAAACATTTATAAAAAACCACCTTTTGTGACTTAAATATAAAAGTTACACATACGCTGTCGTTGACTTTTTTGTAGGCATTATCAAGCTCTACAACTTTTCTCTAGAACTCAATCATACATTTCTCAACGTTAAGGCAGCGTTCGTAAGAAACGATTTCGTTCGACCGTTTTTTCTCCGACTTACTTTGCAAATCCGACTACCACAAAAAAGTAATTTCATTTTTCGGGTTAATATATAATCTATGCCACTCACAAATAACGTGGCTTCCTATTGGTAAAAGAATTTTCAAATTCGGTTACGTAGATCCAGAGATTAACCCCTACAACGTCACAAACTCACGAACTTCACCTCTTTATAATATTACTAGCTGGCCCGGCAGACGCTGTACCGCCCTGAGTATAAAAAAATCCTTGACAAATTATATACCAAAACCTTCCTCATGAATCTCTCTATCCACTAGTGAAACCCGCATGAAAATCCGTTTAGTAGTTTTTGAGTTTACCGCGAACAGACAGACAGACAGACGCGGTAGGGAACTTTGTTTTATACTATGTAATGAAGTATAGATGGATAGCATAACAACTTACGTAGTATTCCAATTATATTGGATTTATCAATTCCAGATATATATATATATATATATATATAAACATCAGTTTTCATATGTCTAGATTTGTGTTTACTGTATTAAATTATACTCAAACTGCACCCGATGTCTACATCGACGTATTACAAGTACATAAAAGCAGTTTTTGGCGGAATTATGGAATGTCATGTAATGGATTTTATATTTTACTATCTAACCCGCGCAACTTCGTCTGCATCAAATCGGCTACCTACCGGTTCCAATTGTATTTTCAGACTCGAAAAATCTTTAAAAACTTAGAATCCGATTACAGCGACTCCCGCCGTTTCTAACTGTGAAACCAAACAATTCAGACACTCTCTCAAACATATAGCTAGTAATTTCGATGAGACGGACGTAGCGCCATCTGTCATTCAGGAACATCAATAATTCCGTTTTGTTTGAAATACGAACACCTTTGAATCATTTGGATATTTTTCATACAAAAATGCTGAAATCGAGAATAAAAAGTGGGTCGGATTAGGAAGGTGAAAATTTGGGGTTGCAGGTGTCTTATGGTGGCATAAAAAAAATTGAAAAAAAAATCTGGATACGGACACCCTAATCACCTAGAGGTATAAAATGTACCTTACGACCTATTCTCATACCTATATACATTTAAAATTTCATAAAAATCGGTCCAGCCGTTTCGGAGCAGTTCAAACACTAACACCATGACACGAGATTTTTATATATTAGATTTATAGACCTGCGTTATTTGGCTCTATATTTTGTAACATTGATGGTGTTTTACGTAATATAATTTGGTTATTATGCACAAGTGAAGTAATACCACGGAACATTGATTCTGACCAGCCATAAAAACTCCCTAGAGAGTTATAACAAGGGGGCCACCATCTTGTTACAACATTGAAATGATCGCAAGAACCTTTAATACAATTACCCACCCGATAATGGCAGTAATAATCTATTAGACGATTGAAGCAGATAAAAAATTACTTCCAGAATAATCTATTGCTATATTTATAATACTAAACAGAGAAATTAACAGCACATATAAAAAAAAAATTAATCATAATAAACACATAATAAACACTTTTGCGCGATAAAGAAAAAAAAAAGAAATCTATTCAAACGCCATATGAAAAATAATCTTAAAAAAAATGGATACTTTTATCAATATAAGACATACAAAAAGTCTCTTCAACAAATATCTAAATATAAAATAAATTATATAGTATAAAAAAAAGTTGTATAAAAAACATCTATTCAATAAATTCCTAGTTAACATAAACAGAACAGTAGCGAAAGTAAATTCTATCAAAACAAATAAGGCTGTCACAGACGCGTATGTGGAGAAATCTAATTTTGGCAGAAGTATATCAAATTCAATTAACAGGATATTTTTTTGGGGCAGTATCGGAAATAACCGAGTAATAAGATTTATACCCTATCGAGGAGAAGGACAATGTTGTTCGGTTGTATATACGTATACTTACTTCTATAGATCATTGTGTAGACTAAACTCCTTATCACTACATAGTATAAAACAAAGTCGCTTTCTCTGTCCCTATATCCCTATGTATGCTTAAATCTTTAAAACTACGCAACGGATTTTGATGCGGTTTTTTTTAATAGATAGAGCGATTGAAGAGGAACGTTTATATCTATAATAACATCCATTAAATAGTGGAGAAATACTGTTATTTTTGAGGTTTCTAATGTGATGTTGCAAATAATTACATTTTTTCCGCTTACATTGCAACAAACGCAGGCGGGCCACGGGCAGTAATGAATAAATCAAAACTACTGGATCGATTTTAATCATTTTTTCAGTATATAGGCTATATATTTTATACCCGTGCGAAGCCGGAGCGGGCCGCTAGTCCATTAATCCATTAATAACACAAAGTTTCGTTTGATTCATCTTTATTGTACTGTATAGCTGTGCCCGCGACTCCACCGCGTGGAACCTAATATAAAAAAACAGTGACTAATAAAATCATCTGAATGTATTATGTACATTTACTTATCTACTTTTCTCTCGTACTTAAATCGCGTCGTCATTAAAATTACAGATTAATTAATAATTAACAGAATAAATGTTACTCGAGGATATACTTTATGATTTTCTTGGTGAGGTTTTATCGTGAACGCAGTACTTTAGCAGTGTTGTCTGTTCATACAAACAAAGAGACAGACATCTCTAAAATTGATTGAAATGTATTTTATAACTTATTCCTAGATACCTGCAATAATTTTTTTCGCGAATTACAGAAGTACAGGCACGTTAGATTTACATTCTTATTATATATATAGATATGTATAGAAGATTCCAAGACACCTGCATCAATTTTTTTTAGAAAAGTTACAGAGTCTGTATAATATCTGAGTATGACAGCCTACGATGAAAGCGAGAAAGTTTGTAGCTTTCTAGATTCTTCTTAATTAATAATCTTATTTCTTTTCTTTTTATTAATTAACCAATTGATCTACAGTTGACCTGATAATAATAAAAAAAAATAGGGCGTGGAGTCCCTCCGCGTGGATGAAGTGAAACTTCGTATGTGGAAATGAAAATAGGAAGGGGTAGAAATTGATTTTTAGTGAAATCATATTGTTTCTTTAAGACAAACTTTATTGACATTGCTTACAATTCACAATTGATCGCATCTTTTAATTATCATTTTCGAGTGGAGAAATATCCAAATCTATAACATTTACAATGGGATTATGATAACTAAAGTAGGATACGAAATGTTTGATTATTTTTCTCGCTCTGTCTGTTTCTATTCCCCCTCCCCAGGAGCGTTGAACGTTTAACGCAACAGTGCTCTCATACCCCCTCCATGGTAGCGTTAAACGTTTAACGCAACCTTGTTGGATGTCGCATTAGAAGTTTCACTTCAACAAATACAGCGTATAACTATTTACAACTAAGTCCAGTTCTGTCCAGCAGTTCTTTGACCAATCATGAATATAGATAAATATAATAGATATAATAAATATAACAGATTAATAGATACATAGATTGCTAGTCTTAAGCACTAGAAGGACTAGAAGTTACATTGCAGCAGATATAAATGTAACAGTAGTATTTTCTGCACAAACTCTGTCACTCTATACTTGAAAGGCTTGTGGGCTGCGTGGTGTACACAACCCACATTAAAATATGTACGTGCCAACAATTCAAGTTTTAATAATTATAAAAATATTAACAGAGATACAGTGTACAAGTATGTATATCGCAATATAAAGATGACAACATTTAGAGCGCGCGTTACGTGTAACGTACAGTAAGGTATCTCCGCGAGTAGGCGGGTGAGGGTGCGCGGACGCCGCTCGTTCGATCGATTGCCGCGCGGGGGGGCGGTAAAATAGCCAGCGGACACAGGACCATTGGAGCCAGCTTTATTAAGATTATAAAGAGTTGGTCCAATCTGTGTCATAGTGTGCCACAGGCTAAGGTATAAAGAGAACGTCAAAACACGCAAAGTTCATCCGTATTGAGACCTTTCATTTTCTTTAATTTTAACAACCATACTTCCAGATAATTACCGCCTTTGTAGAGTTGGTGATAATATTACAAATCTCCTGCTAAAATTTCAATGTTCCAACAAGATGGTGGCCCTTTGGTAGAACTTTCTAATTGAATAAATAAAGTTCTAATATCAAAAAACATGTTCCGTGGTGTTATTCACCACCCACTTCATTATTGCACACTAACTGAACTGTATTACGTAAAACGCTACCAATATTACAAAATATAGAGTCGAATAACACTTATGAATAGTACATAAAAGCCACTACATGACATACTAAGATCCCGCCAAAAACTCACCCTCAATGGGATCGAAGATGAACCTTAGCTATCTCAACTGATCTTAAGAACAACTGTAGAACTGTAGAAAGAAAGAATGAACAATTGTACGACTCAAAGTATAATGTAAACATTTCTATTGTCAATAGTGTATTACAAAGGTATACTATGAATATATATATATGAATATATAATACACGAAGAAAAAAAAATGTACTTCTTTTTAGCCTATTTGTTGAGGAAGATCAAAGGATATATTACGCTGTGACCCTTAAGAGCGGAGAAATTGCCATACAAAATGTACGTGAGAATATACAATAAAATAATAGTGAAGTGGGATACAGCAGAGTTGTTAAGTCAAGTAATAATAACTACAAGGTTCCAACGAAATCAATCAAAATATGCTGAGCATAATTATATTTCACTATTATTTTATTCTCAGTGTATATTCTCATATTATTAAATACCATATTATTAAATAACACTAGAGATTTGAGTATATTTTACAAAAATATAAGCAAGCAATTGAATGATTACACGCAATATTATCTTGTAATTTTTATAACTAATGGGCGCCCAGTGGTCGACACTCGACCATAGTTCATTGATTTTTTTAAAGGTTGTACTTTATTGGGGTTATTTTATCTATAATCAAAGGTTTTCATCACGGTTACTCAGTTATTTGCCACTTTTTTTAGTTATATAAATATTAAAGTAAATAAAAATTGTAATTAATTATAAATTTGAAATAAATAACAGGCGTTTACATAAGGCGGTAATGCTCTCCAATTCTAAGTAAATATAACTTTACGAAAATAAAGAATTTTATCGCAACTTACGGGCACAGTTTTCAATTAATTTTACACGACACCATTTATTTCTGGATGATATTGAATTAAATGTAGTCTGTAGACTATAAGGAATAGTGATATGCCCAGTATCATCGTTTGGAAAAGTAATGGATACACAATAGAATCAAATGATGAATCCAAAACAAAGATGTTTTAATACTACAATTAACTTTTGAAAATTAATTCATTTTTGTTCAAAATTCATCATCAACTGTACTAAATATAATTGCTACATCAGGTTGAACTGCATCATTGTAACCGCGGAGATCTAAGTCATAGATTACTTTCATGAGCAAACAAATTTTCTTATTTTGATTTTACATTTTTTGGCTCATTTTTTTTTTTTTGTTTTTTATCGTAGCTCAGCAAAGTGGCTGTACTGTGCCTGATGGTGAGCACAGTATAATCCAAAAACAACGGCGACTACCGAGAGACACGCTATCCCTCATCCCTCACCGGTCGCCGCTGTCATACCGGCTTACATAAATGTCTCTTCACGTTACGCTTGAAGGACCCCATATTATAGGAAGGAGGGAACACACTGGCCGGGAGATTGTTCCATAGCTTCACGGTACGGCAGAGATAAGAGGTTGCGAACTTTTTAGTTCGTGCCCAGATAGGATTTACCGTAAAACTATGGCTCGGAAGCCCAGCGCGCGTGGTTCGGGTATGAAAAGGAGAGGAAGGGATTAAATTAAATAGCTCTTCAGAACACTCGCCATGATACAGACGGTAGAACACGCTCAGTGAGGCAATGTCTCTACGCAACTGAAGCGGCTCTATAAATTGTGTAATGTCTGAATCATTAACAATGCGGACAGCCCGTCTCTGCAACCTGTCCAGGGCATCTAGTAGGTATTTGGCGGAACCGTCCCAGAGGTGCGAACAATATTCCACACAAGGCCGAACTTGTGCCTTATAAAGGAGGTGTAGTTGATCAGGCGTGAAAAACCGTCGCACCCTGTTCAGGATTCCGAGTCTCCGAGATGCAGTGGAGATGACACTTTTTTATTGAATCATCACTTGAAGTGAGTTCACCATATAAAAATACTAAACATTAAAATATTGACATTGACTTTGGTAATATTGCGTTACTCTTATGACATGAAGCAAAGTGACATGAAGTGAAAGCAGTCCTGTCACCTAAAAATTTTGACATTAAATAAGAACAAAAAGAATAATAATTATTTCAGTGGTTCCATAAATTTACTAAAGATAAATTATTTATCAATTAATTATTAATACTATTATTATTAATACATTATGAATTTACACATTATATTATTATAAAATTAACCTACAGTTTGACCGGTTGATTTCAAAGTTCATGTAAGACATGCAACATCAGTCATGTTAAAAATATTGAAAAGGTAATTGGAACGTAAAACTAAAATGACGTATGTCAATAAATCTTTAATTTACATGTGTGTATATGTTGTGTAAAATTCAAGCAGCAGTGTGAGTAATACATATTTTAATTAATTTAATGTATTTCTAATTCATTTTATATAAAAAATAGCTTCCTGCACTTCTTCTCCATATGAACTTTAACTATGCCAAATTTCACGTTCATCCATTCGCGCAACTCGCTTAAAAAGGTGTACAAAGTTTTGACTTCACGTATTAATATATAAGATATACTCAACTGTTTTGTATCTAGCAACTTCAATTATTCATTATTGTTTCTTTTTAGTTTTTTGTATAATTTTGTAAAATGTTGTACCCAACTTTAATAGGCAGACCAATTTAGGTCTGTAAGTTATTATTAGTAATGTGTATTTTGTGTATAATTAATTATTTTTCTGTTGTTGAACCAGTTACGTCATCGCTATAGCCCACAATTGCTGACTAAGAGTATATATGGAAGCCGGGTTACCAATCTCACGGTGCGGGAGTTGTTCAAAGCATGGAGTCAGCAATATCCACGGTACAACAGGTGCACGAATCCAGTGGAAACTTTCGGCAGCCTGACCCCATTGCCACACAATTCACGTATAAATAAATACATGGAAAAAATGACCATATACCAGTGTATTCCTAGCATCGGTAGCATTCACCTGCTATTAGTTTTAGGTGAGATTTAGCCTAACATCGGCGACACTCTCACAATATTAGTTTTAGATTCTATTTGTAATTTCTTAAATACATTAAGTTAAAGTAGTTTTTTTTATCCGCCGGCTCTGACCTTCGTTAATAAACTTAATAAGTAAATAAATATAGATAGCGTAGACCGGTCGTGTAGTGTCGTTCGGAAAATTCGCGGGACGAAAACATGTCGGACTCCCGGACGAGATCCGAGCATTATGTTTACCAAACGAGTTAAGAATGTCATATGTTATGATAATGTTAGGTGGCGCCACTTTCGGTTCGCTCGCCCCCTCCCATAACCGAGCCGAGCCTGAGGGGATGGGTCGGGGGACCCATCTCCTCATTGCACAGGTGAGGCTGACGAGGGGAGACGACTGGTTGTGTACCCAGTAGGCTCTCTATAGTAGGACGAAGCCTGACGTTCAATCGCCAGGCTGCCGTAGGGGCGGTTTCTCAGGAAGACAGCAGGTTCGATCCCTGGCCGCCCCTATCATGTGGCGGACGGTACACCGTGGGGTTTTAGTCCGTGCGAGTCGGACATAACCCACTCTCTCCCCTGAGAGGGTGGCGTATCCATAAAGGATTTCCCCACGTAAATAAAAAAAAAAGGTGGCGCCACTTTGCTATGTAATGGAAACATTTAATTTTGATCGCTTTACCAGTCTATGTAGATGTCACTTCTTTGTTCACTAGTTCACTACTACACATTGTGTCATTGTCTCTCATATTAATCAAATCAGATTATATTCCTACAATATTGATATACAATTATTTTTCCCAAAACACGGGTATAACACGAGTTTTACTAAGCAGTGCCTAAAATTTTAAATCTAGTTGAAGTCATGTTTAAAATACTTTATTACAAAATCGTGTCCAAGCGGTCTCTATCTAAACATCTGATTTAAGTTTTTTATGCAAGCAACTCTGAATAGCATTCGTTCAATTCGATCTTATCATTCAAAAACTTTTTTTTTTTTTATTGTAGCTCGGCAAAGTGACTGTACTGTGCCTGATGGTAAGCACAGTACAACCCAAAAACAATGGCGACCACCGAAAGACATACTATCCATCGCCGGTCGCCGTTGTCATGCCGGCCTGAAAGCGACCCAGTCAGGGACAGCCCCCCCCGGTTGCTGGATATACACCGGCTGATCCCGGAACGCGACACGCCCAAACGTGCCACTATGGCGGGTGTTCCACCTGGTGTACGGTGGTCGCGATCCACTCGGGTACAGACACCCTACCACCCCGCAACTCTCCATTACATACAGATACTTTGCCGACAATTTCAATTTATGAATAATATTTTTATTCAGATCTTCATTAAGAAAATTGACTTGTTATACTTTAAATTGGATATTATTTATTGTGATATTTTACTTAAATGAAAATGATGTAATAATTAATAAGATTTATATATTACGTTGCAGTACGTAAGGTGGAACAACAGTATAATGACAGATTAAATACACTGTCAGATGACAATAGTGTCAAATAGTAGTAGTTAGATTTACTTGTGAATATCTAAAATTGTTTAATTTATTTACTTCTTCCAAATTAATTATACCCACGAAATCCATAATTTACTATGAAACTTATTTTACGGGCAAATAGTAATACGGTTAATTACAACAATTGAATGAGAACTGTCAACTTAGAAAAGTGTTACAGAATATTTAAATTAAAATAATGTCCATCTGTAAACAAGGCACTCTTTTGTGATCAGACTTTTTGTAAGCAAGAGTTCAATGCGTGTTTAACTTTTTTGTAATAACACGGACGGTTTTGGACAGTCCAGGAGTTAATACAATACAGAACTTTAGAAGTATGATACACATTGTGTTAGTTATAGGTTTCTTATAACAGAATCCTAAAAACGCGAGGAAAATAATAAAACATTCTTTCAGTTCATATATTAATGTCCTCGTTCATCATCTCGCTGTTCCGCAAGATAATGATGATGAAAATGTTTTCAACCGTGAAGGGTCTGTTACAACCCTGTGTTTGATATATGTGTATATACAGATACCCCCGACATAACTATATTACCGGACAACCATTTGCACAAGTCCAACGTAATTGAGAGTGTACGGACACACACATGAAATTCTATGAGGCACATAAAGGTTCCACAGTAGCACCCGGGGAAGAGAATTATATAATACATTACAAAGTATTAAGACAAAGTGTATCGTAAATATCAAATAAAATTGTATAAAATCAAAATTAAATATACTTTATTCAACTTTGACTTTTTTTTCTTCTATTCTGCAGACTCTTGTATACGTCAAAAATTATATCAAAGCAACTATTGGGTGTTTTACTTTTTTAAATATTCATTAATATTTTTTTTTTTTTTTTTTTATGTCATAGGAGGCAAACGAACAGGTGGGTCACCTGATGTAAGTGTTCACCACCGTCCATAGACACTTGCAACACCAGGGGAGTCGCAAGTGTGTTGCCAGCCTGTGTAGGGAGGGGGGGAGGAAGGGAAGGGGAAAGTGGAAGGGGAGGGGAGGTGGGTGTCCGGCGCTCTCACTGACCGAACGAAACGCAACAATGCAAGCACTGTTACTTCACGTCGGTTTTCTGTGAGAGGGTGGTACTACCCCGGGCGAGCCGACCCATTTATGCTGAAACCAGTAATAGTTTCAGCGTGGCTCTACCACCTACCTAAAATATATAATACCTATATATTCATATTTAAGTACTAGCTGTGCCCACGGCTTCGTCCGCGTGGAACCTTATATAAAAACAGTGACTAATAAAGTCATCTGAATGTATTAAGTCCGTTTACTTATCTACTTTTCTCTCATAATTACGCTGCGTCGTCAACAAAATTACAATAACTTTTGATAGAGTGGACCTATTTTAATTAAACAAATACTAAATTATTCTTGAAGACATGCTTTGTGATTTTCCTTATGTGTTATTATTGTGAACCCAGTACTTTACCAGTGACGCGTGTTCATACAAACAGACAGACAGACAGACCTGTGAAGAGCGTAGAGAAATGGGACAAGAAAGAAAGAAAGAAAGAAAGAAATATTTTATTCATAATGCATTGTTTACAAATATACAGTGGATAAAAAAGAATGCACATCGCAGCATTACGAAATGGAATCCAGCTCAGCATATGCTAAAGCGTTATAAGAAACACTTAGCGCTGATTTTCAGCTGGCACCAAATGCAAGTCACGGAGCGATATCAATTAAAATTATGAAATATAGTATATATAGGGAAAACAAGTACCTAACGTAAAAAAATAATATTGTACATATTGTATACAAGGGAAATAAATAAAATTAGTAGGATACATAAAAACAACATATAAGAGAAGCAATTGCAGGCGTGATTCAAATATATATCCAACAAAAATTAGATGCAAGACCTTTAATTTACAAACATTGTGATACTAATAAAAACTTTTTAAAATGAATTTTAAATGTAAGTACCGCGTTGAGATTGCGCATTGGAGGGGGCAGGTCGTTCCAGCACCTAGTAGCAGCGAACCTAAAACTACCCCGAAATGAGGTGGTAGCATGCCGATGAGTACATAACATATACTTCGAAGCTCTGGTTCTATAACTATTTTGATCTCTAGCCAGCTAGGACAATGGTCATTCTCATGCGGAACGTCGGCCCATCCATATCGACTGTGATATATAGCTGTGTTCAGTAATGTGTTGCTGAATCGGCTAATTGAGGTTAAAACGTTTTTATTATTATTTCAGATTAATAATTGCTAATAATATACATATATCGATGATATACGCAATTTTTTGGTGTATACACACAATATATGTAAATCTAAAAGAATCTATTGTTTTTAGTAGATGCACAGAGAGAGATATCAATCCCAGACATTACCATCGTTCACATATTGATATACCCTACAATAGCTTTGAAACCAAAACCCGCTTGGCATGGTGCCTTAAATTTATAGTCCAGCAAATCTGTAATGTGCTTTGGGACTTAATTGTAAAGTCTAAAACTACCAAAAAACTCTTACTGGTTTTATTAAGTCTGAAACATAGGATGACTAGTTTGTCACAGTAAGTGCGATTAGTTGTGTGCATGCTCCTTTAGAATACGACGCTTATGTGCAGTCTAAATAGTCATTAACCCGTTTTCATATAGTATATATCGACTATTATTTTACTCAACCTAACCACCCACATTACACAGTGTCTAGTATTTAATTCAGGCTGGTCTTTTACGAAATTCATATCCATATACGAATATATACATTTTGTTTTCTACATGTTTCTTAAAAATAAACTTCTGTAACTGTTGGTTTTAAATTCATCATAGTGTTATTTCAGAGAACATTACAAATTTTAACTATTTTACAAAATATTATGCAACACCGCCATCTATTAGAAATTTAACGAAGTATTTTGATACTTATCAATTACCAAATTTGTGCAATAATAATTGTGATATATTTTAGTACCCAATAACTGTTAATCAAAATGGTGTATTAGAGTTTCATCCACTTTATTTCATATTAAAAGATATGATTTTCATAAGACTAGAATTCATTAATTTGGCAATAGCCGATTTTATGACTATAATTATATTTTAGGTTACATTTTTCTACTTAAAAAAAAATCGTAACCAGTCTCCGGTAACTACGGCAAGATTATAGTTAGTATTACCAAATCCAATTCAAACCGTTCCAGAAGAACTGGGAACTAACCAATGGCGTTAGAGGTCATTAGTAACACCCCCGATACAGTCAATAGCGCGGTATCGCAGGTGAATAGTGGCTGTCAATGTATATAAACCTAACTATAGACATTCAGAATAACAAAATAGAATGGTAATTGCGATAAAATATGTAAATAAGGTTTATTCAAATAAGATTGGAATGCCTACATTGATAAACAAATGAACAGATTAATGTTTATCGTAGTAAATATATTTTACATATTTACATAAACCTATTTGCGTTACGGTCTCACATACTCGTATTTACTTTGTAAAGGTCTTAGTCATATTTACTTCGTGTTAAATTGAATTTGTAATGTTATAGGACTGTTTCCAGAACCATTCAAATATGAATAGACGTGAAACCCTGTACCAGATATTTTATTTGTATTTTTTTAATTTTCTTCAGTTTATTTTGGGGTCTCTTAAGTTGACTTTATGTCTAGATTCTTTTTAATGTACGGTTGACATTTAAAACCCCTAGTTTCTTGAAACCTTAATAACTTTATATTAAACTAGCGGACCCTGCAGACGTTGTCCCGCTCTGACTATAAAAAAATCATTGACAAATTATCTAATAAAACCTTCCTCATTAATCACTTTAACCATTGGTGAAAACCGCATGAAAATCCGTTCAGTAGTTTTTGAGTTTATCGCGAACAGACAGACAGACAGACAGGTAGGCGACTTTGTTTTATACTATGTAATGATGAAGGTATAGTGATATTTTAATATTAATCCTTTAAGTAGCAAAATTAAAAAATAAGATCGAAATCTATCCGATAGTATTTGCGTGATGCACGCGCGACGGCATATCTATATAATTTTATATTATAAATAATAGAAATTTATTAGTATTTGTTCTTGCCATTGTAGTAACACACAGCTGACAGACAACGTACTGTAAGGATACACAGATACACTACAACAATTAACGCGAGCAATTAAAAGCGGCCCTCTGAAAACATCAAATGTACTGGGAATGCAAAATACGCGCACATTAGCCGGATTAAAATTTTATTGTACACTATAGCAAACCAACCCGCCGCGATATTACCTTACCGCGTCACTCGGGGCTGTTTGCCCGCGCGCCTGCGCGACTGAGACAAAAAGCTGTCTCTGCGCATGCGCGTGCGATCGTACGACGCGACGCCGCGTCCTTGCGCCAAAAAGTAGTCTGCCCAAGCACTCGTGACGGCTTGACGCTCGCCTGTCGACACGCGCCTACGACGCACACGCACGCGCCCCATGTCCTTTTTTGTTGAGTTTACCGTGTTTTTTTACATTTCTGTGAACGCCACGATTATACTTTTGTGTATGAATAAACCGTTAGCCCTGAGAATTAGCCTTGTTTCCATCATATGAGACACACACCCCTCATATATGGCGCCACAACGTGTGTGAGTGAAAATATAAAGCGTCGTATAATTATTATACAACACTATAGTGCCGTGTCAGTTTACAAAACAATAACATTTTGTATTTATTGTGCAAGTGTATAACACCATTGGGTTTCGAGATGCAGACAAGAAGGTATAACCGCCGTGACGAGGATGATGCAACATGCATTCCCAACCCCCCCGTCCCGGACGTGCAAATTCCCGCCGAAGAAGAGACTCCGCAGCGCCCCCGCTGCGAGCAAATCTCTGGCGGCGCCTCAACCTCAACGCCAATAAGTGCAGAGGCAACGTTCTCACAGGAAAGCGTAGCATCACTTATTTCTTCGTTACAGAGAACGCAAACGGAAGCAATAAAAGAAATATTTCAGCATATAATGGGAACGTCCAATACAATCGGAAGCTCACAGGCTACTTTAGCCCGCTGCCGAGCTACGTTCAGTGGTACAGTATCGGAATCAGTGTCTACATTTATAGATAGCGTAGAAAGCTACATTGATTGCGTAGGGGTGTCGGACGCAAACATCATAAAGGGTTTATCGATGCTGTTGCTAGGGGATGCTGCCATCTGGTGGCAAGGTGTAAAAGATCAGGTAACTGGATGGGCAGAAGCCAAAGACAACCTGTTAAGCGCATTTGACGACCGACGACCTCCACATAAAATATATCTTGATATTTTTGACCACCCACAGATGAATGAAAATACCGACTTATTCATATCAAAAATACGTGCATTATTCGCAAAGTTACCCAAAAACGATCTATCAGAAAACGCCAAATTAGACATTACCTACGGCCTTTTACATACGAGAATAAAGAAAAGGGTACGTAGAGAGGAATTTTCATCGTTTCACGAATTATTAAACTTATCTAGAAGTGTTGAAGAATCTTTCGGCGAGGGGGAGAGGAGGTATGCGAGACTCAATGTCGTCGCAGACGCATACCAGTGCCCGGTACCGCCTGGTACGACGCCGGTAAGAGGGGTGCCCGTTCGCGCCATGCCGCCGCATCCGACAGCGCCGCGTACGTGCATTGCTAACCGACCGACAGCACCGCCTCCCGCACCCCGTGACGCGACCGTGCCTAGCTCACAGGGCGTGACGTCACCGCCCGCGTCTATAATAAAGAAACAACGCCCGCTGTGTTCGTACTGCAAACGTTACGGACATTACAAAGATCAGTGTCGTAAGTTGATGGACAATAAAGGTGAGCCCAATTTAACTAACAATTCGCCCGCGGAAGTGCGTGATAATAATTATAAATGTAAAGAAAGTTTTTATAGTGTCGAATTTTCGGATACGCATAATAATTATAGTACGTTTTCAAATAAAAATTTGAACGTTATAAACAATAATAATAATAATAATTTTAAGGATATTTTATATATGCCTACTGTTTTAAATGATGATTGTATAAATGTTTTAAATTGTAATGACCATGTATTTATGCCTGCAAACAGTCGCGAGGGGCCCATTACGAATAATAAATTACGTCCAATTTTCAAAATAGAGATTTTGGGTGTTATCGGTACAGCGTTAATAGATACCGCCGCGAAATGTTGTATAGCAGGTCATACATTATATACTCTCCTTCTTCGTAGGAATCATCCTCTCGTTCCATCTAGGCGTCAAATCAAACTCGCCGACGGTCACGTACGAGAAATTGAAGTTTTTACTACGTGTTTGGAGGTAAGCTTAGAGTGTATAGTCATTACAGTTCCTTTTATAATTTTACCAAATTCTAATGATAATGAAACTCTCCTTGGCATTGATTTTATTACAGCTGCAGGAGTAGTATTAGACTTTAGTAAACAAAATTGGTATTTTAGTAATAATAAAAATATTCAATATCAGCTGCTTTTTGAACCTACCTCTAGAGGTATCAGCTGCTCTTCTGTACATGTTCTCCGTGATGATGAAGGTTCTCATCTTAATCCAGCTGAGCGTAGTGCGCTCACTGAAGTCCTTGTTAATCACGCGAATATTTTTGAACCTAAAGTAAGTTCAACTCCTTACGCGGAGCACTGCATTGAGTCGGGTAACCACCCACCGATCGCCGTGCCACCGTACCGTCTTAATCCGACGAGAAAGGAATTAATGAAGAAAGAAATCGACAAAATGCTTGAAGAAGATATTATCGAAGAATGCGAGTCAGCTTGGTCTTCGCCGGCATTGTTAGTGCCGAAGTCTGATGGCACGATACGGTTTTGTGTTGACTACAGACGTCTTAATGCCATAACGAAGTCTGACACTTACCCAATGCCACGTATTGATGAACTTCTTCAAAACACAAAGAGGAACTGCTACATGAGTACTCTAGATCTTCGCTCCTCATACTGGCAAGTAAGATTACGGGAGTCTGATAAAGACAAAACCGCATTCATATGTCCTCTTGGTACTTACCGTTTCAAAAAGATGCCATTTGGTTTGAAAAACGCACCGGCGACTTTTCAGCGTCTGATCGACCGATTCCGCTCCTGCTCATCATTAAAGGAGGTAACTATCTTAGGGTATTTGGACGACATTTTGATAATATCTGAAAGTTACCAAAAACATCTAAAAGACCTCGACCTGGTGATGAAACGTCTAGAAGAATTTAATCTTCAAGTAAATCGGAAGAAATGTGTTTTCGCAAGAGAAAGTGTAAGATACCTCGGACATGTGATTACACAGGAAGGTATTTCCACCGACCCTCAAAAGGTGAGCGCGGTAATGGACATGAAAGAACCTGCAAATTTAAAACATCTGCGAACCTTTCTGCAAACATGTTCATGGTTTCGGAAATTTATTCCGAATTTCTCAAAAGTAGCTGAACCATTAACACGTTTAACACGAAAGAACAATGTTTGGATCTGGGGCTCAGAACAGTCCTACGCTTTTGCAGAATTAAAAAGATTACTCACATCAGCACCAGTACTGGTACAGCCTGACTTCAATAATCCCTTCGTCCTTCGCACAGACGCCAGCAACTACGCTCTAGGTGCAGTTTTGTTACAAGGGGAAGGTAAAGAAGAGAGGCCTATAGAATACGCTAGTCGTCTCTTAAACGACGCGGAACGAAATTATTCTACTACGGAGAGAGAGGCACTCGCTGTGGTTTGGGGAGTTGAGCGTTTTCGCTCATATCTGGATGGTCAGCCAGTTGTCATCGGGAGTGATCATCAACCACTACGTTGGCTCCTATCACTAAAATCACCAACTGGAAGGTTAGTTCGTTGGGCCTTAAAGCTCCAGTCGTTTGATATTAAGTTTCAATATACACCAGGGAAGGCTAACGTCATAGCAGACACCTTGAGTAGGCCTATTTGCTCAATTGAAACACACGACAGCTGCGGCATATGCTCCATAATAATTGACCTACCTGCTAAGTCTCCTAACCAGTTACGCCGAGAACAACTCTCAGACCCGGAAGTAATGAAAATAATTAAAGAACTAGAAAGCACCGATGAGGTTGCTGCCCAGAGATGGAATGAAAGAGGATACCTCATGAACCAAGGAGTTTTGTATCGATACAACCATGATTCAGAGTGCGAGTCCCCTCAACTTGTCATTCCTGCTGAGCAAATTATACCAGTTCTCGAAGAACTACATGATTCTGATTTAGCAGGACACCCAGGAATTGACCGAACCTACCACAAGGTAGCGCAATTATTTTATTTTACGGGAATGAGAAGAATAATAACCGATTACATCAAACACTGTATCCATTGTCAGCGTTATAAAGCGAATAATACTAAACCACCTGGTCTACTTCAAACACCGGTGATGAATCAACGCAACGAAGTATTAGCTATTGGTCTTTTCGGCCCTCTACCAGATGGAAATCAGGGGGAGCGCTGGATTTTACTCATTGAGGATACAGCCACAAGGTGGGTAGAGCTTTTCCCACTCAGAGATGCAACAGCAGAAGCCTGTGCTCAGGTTCTTATAGAGGAATTCTTCATGAGATACGGATTGCCTCGTCGTATAATATCAGATAACGGAGTTCAGTTCATTTCTGCAGTCATGCATCAATGCATGTCCGTCCTGGGGATAAAACAAAATTTTGTTCCACTATATCACCCAGAAGCTAATCCCGCAGAAAGAAAAAACCGAGATCTAAAAGCAATGCTAGCACATCTTGTGGGAAAACACCATAACTCCTGGCCAGAGAAGTTGGCACTAATCCGTTTCGCATTAAATAGTGCTAAATGCCGAACGACGGGTATGTCTCCAGCATATCTCACCTTCGCAAGAGAAATGAGATCTCTCACCGAGGTCACACATGACTTTCGTACTATCATGGGAAAAGATAATTTCGTTCCTCAAATAACTCCTTACTTAAGGAAGTTTGTAAATTCATTTTCAGAAATACGAGAACGTGTAGAAATCCAGCAAGATAAAACAAAGGATTACGCTGATCAATCACGCCGACCTGCAGAAACCTTTCAGGTAGGTGACTTAGTACTTCTTAAGTCTCACGTGCTCAGTAATGCTCAAAAGAATATAACTGCTAAGTTTGCTCCAAAACGCGATGGTCCATACCGAATCGCGACTAAGGTAAGTCCAACGACTTATACATTGTCGCATGTAGATCAACCTAGTGAAATCCTTGGTAAATTTCATACACAGGATATATCAGCTTACAGAGGTAGAGATGACAATTCACCACCTAGTCCCGTTATCCCAAAAAGGAAGAGAGGACGTCCGGTAACAAAAGCTAGAGTCCTAGTCCAGGAGCGAGGGCGTTCCCCTAGACTAGAGGGGGAGTATATAGCAAACCAACCCGCCGCGATATTACCTTACCGCGTCACTCGGGGCTGTTTGCCCGCGCGCCTGCGCGACTGAGACAAAAAGCTGTCTCTGCGCATGCGCGTGCGATCGTACGACGCGACGCCGCGTCCTTGCGCCAAAAAGTAGTCTGCCCAAGCACTCGTGACGGCTTGACGCTCGCCTGTCGACACGCGCCTACGACGCACACGCACGCGCCCCATGTCCTTTTTTGTTGAGTTTACCGTGTTTTTTTACATTTCTGTGAACGCCACGATTATACTTTTGTGTATGAATAAACCGTTAGCCCTGAGAATTAGCCTTGTTTCCATCATATGAGACACACACCCCTCATAACACTATATATCGTTTCAATTATTTTAATGCTTCACATATTCTCTATTCAAGTATCTACTATTCTAATATCACCTGTAATTTTACCGACTGAAACCCTTTACACGTGTTCTGTTTTTGTCTCATTTAAATATGCCCGTTCGGCAAACAAAGAGGATTAGTAAACTTACTGCCAAAGCGTTTACACAAACGGAATCATTTCTCTTATTTCTCTACGACCTTCTGAAAATAGCAACGAGGTAGTCACGGTGCCCCGTTCCGCCAAACCATCTAATTTTGTTATCTTGTGATTAGTGCCTGAAATGGATAGCTTAAAGCCTTTTCCATCAAAAACCAGTCAGGATCACCTACAGATCACCATCTGTTAATCTGTTTTTTTTTTTTTGTGTATAACTTCCTAAGTTGTATGATTTAAGACATGAAAAGGGAAGTTGTTCGCTTCACTAATATGTGAGAAAGAGACAGCTATGCGTAAAACAATTAACAATAACTTAATTCCACGGCCGCAACATGAAGCCTCTTTTTTGGTTTGTTTATAAAAGGCTATATAAGATAATTATTTATTAAATTAAAAAAAAAACTCATGCGCCACTGGTTTATTTAATTTCTAAATGTATTATTAAATATCACTTTGATTGATTAGGCTGATTTTAATCCAAATATCGTTGCTTAGTGCTCATCATCTATAGTGTAAAAAGAACCCGAATGAAAATGTTCATGGTCCTAGCCTTAGCAGTTCCCGCTATACATTTGATACGTTAGTCTGTCAGTAAATTATTCTTTCATATATATCGACTAAGCGCCATCTTTTGACAATTCTACAAAATGAATTAAACTACGCAACTCCTAAGTAAGATAAATGTTTTTTCGTAATTTTATCGATATATATAAGCTTATATCCCAAGACGCTTCCGAGTTTATTTGAAAACCTGATGAAAATGTGTATATTAGTTTTGGAGATTAATGTGTTTAAAAAAACAGACACACAAAAAACACACTACATTACATACACACTAAAAAATATAGTTATCGTATTCTGTTGAACTTTTAACCAAATATTCGATCAATGTTTGTCAAATGTCTTCAATATACAGATATTTTAAAGTAAGACCCAAATATAGATAGATTATAATAATAATTATATAAAATGGAGATCACATGATAGAAGTGAAAATATTTAGCTGATGAAGACTGAATCTGAGTGTACGTTTCAGTGCGCCACCGACTAGAGCTCGCATCATGTCGAGTAGAGCCGAGTAAACCCGATTCAGTGTCACTACCCGAAGCGTGACGAAGTTCTTTCTTGTTCAATACTCAATGCGCCATAAGTAATTCTCACTTCAAAAACTTAACATATCAATTTTAAATAGTTATGCTTAGCGATAAAGTATTATACATAATTATACAATTATTATTTTATTTATTTTGAAGTAAAACTTCTTTACGCGCGACTAGGAGGTAACTGAAGGACAATCCAACGGAAGTCCGTTACGGCAATATGGCGTCACGTTTCTGTACCATCCGGTTAGATAATAATTAAACATAACCAAAACTGCTATTAAATTATAATTAATTTAATTCGTTATCATAGTAATCTGTTCGTACATTTCTATATTTTATTTAGTTTATAACGAAGAGTTGTTAATAGTATTTCCTATGTTATTTAAGTTCCGAATTAGCTGATGGATAGCACTTCATATAATGAAGCTTTGATTTAATTTGTTATTTATTTACATTGAAACCGGATGGCAGCACGGTCGCGCGCCCTTATAATTTTACATAATTAATTCTATTGTATGATTTTTATTATTGTTCAATTTAATTTTATTTTAAATTTTTAAAAGTTTTTGATTGATTTGTTTATTGAAAAAATCAAAAATATTTAAAAAGTTTTACTTCAATCGCGTGTGACGGTTACACGTACTAATTTTTTTTATGTTATTTTAGTTTTGGCAATCCATCTTCTGGTAGATTATAACTGCCATTTTTGTGTTCCAGGGAGTTTTTGTGGCAAGTCAGATTCTATGGTTTGTGGTATTATTTCCGATCCACTTCACAATAACAGAACCGGAAAACTCCACCAATATTACAAAAGATAGAGCCAAATAACGCAAGATTAGGAATAAAGAACATAACATGACATTCCAAGATCCTGCCAGAAACTCTCGCAATTATTATTGTTGCGACAAGATGGCACTTGTCATCGAGTTGACATGACAACGCTATTTTAGTAACGAAAAAGAAATTCTCATGTCTTACGAGATGTCTTACGAGTTTAAACTGCACAGGCCCATGTGGTGGAGGTGCATTGTGCCGATGCGACTCTCACAGTTCGTCAGGGGGGGGGTCTAACACTCACTCCCCCTTTGAGGGGTCTACCATCTTTGACCCCTCAGACCGCAGTCAGGGCCTCTTGAAAGGCTTACACGTATCGGGGGAGCAGACGCAGTGCCAGCCGGCAGTCCCTGCTCCCCCACCCAAAAAGGTATATGAAGGCACCATGGGGTTTTAATCCGTGCAAATCGGACATAACCCATCCTCAGCTGCCCGACGGGATGGGCATCTGTAAGGGATCTCCCCATGTAAAAAAAAAAAAAATGTCTTACGAGATTCGGGTATTTTTATTATAATATTGCCGAAAGCATCACCTAGTAGAGCCTGGCTCGGATTCGTACACTGGTACAATTTTGAAATTACTTTTATTGACATAGTGTAAATAATTAACTTTAACTATTAGCATTTACTAGATTACTATGTAAATACTGTTACATAGCAGATGCTGAAACTTTACACATAAATCAGAATAATACAATACTATTGTACGAGGAACAATTGAAATTCTCGGGATTAAAACATGACGGGACGGTATTAACTATAACCGTGACGTAAAGAGATTCAGTACTGTAACTTTAGCGGATATAAAATAAATTTCATATTATATACGTGAAAGCAAGTTTGTAAGAAGAAAGAAAGAACGAATAATAGAAATAGATAAATTATACGATGTTATAGATAGGTGGTACTATTAGATGCGGAGGTATATCTATATATTATTATAACATAATTTTACAATCATTATACATTACCTTTTTGCACATCCTATAAAAATTATCTATACAGTAATTTTTATAAATCATACAAAACAGCAATTTTTATCATTAATAACTTAATAATAATAATCACTTTTTATTGGTTTCTTTGACCTTTAGAATTACATACATAAGTTAACACAATTATTATTAATTGTAGCAATAAAGATTATTCATGCGCATATATATTGTTGGAAATAAATGAAATGTCGGGTAGTTATACTGTGACGGCCTATTTATGGAGCGGCACTCGTCGTGTTGACTCCAATTGTAGTCCGGTGAAGCTGTTAAGGCCTTGCTAGGTCAATAGCGTAGTCAGTTCGAAAAAAAAAAAAAAAAAACGTGTTGACTCACTCTTTCGGCGGTCGCCATACCGTGCAGTAGCTCTGTTCGAACTCGTGTTGGATATTAAAAGATTGATTAATTGTTAGAATTTATTCTTAACAGTTTATATCTAAATTGGCCAGTTCTCTTTTTTAATAATCAATAATTGTTTCTATTTGTAACAATTTGTATATATATATAGTTAGTGACTACTGTAATTATATGTATTACTGTATATTATATAGGATTATTCCTGAAGAAATAAGTTTTATCTTTCTCTCTATTTCAACTTTCTACAGTTGACGTTATATTTTACGGTCTACTTAAAAAAAGTCTAGCATCAAAATCAAAGGCATAACAATAGGATTCCAAACACACTGTATATACTTTTATGTCTTTTGATATTGTTGAAGATATTGGATCTAAACTTTTTATGTAGGTGATATGAATTGGGTTGGCATATATTATTAGGCAGCGCAAATATTAATATATTTTATTTAATTTCATTAATTGAATAATTTGGTTATTTTTCGCTTTTTAGTGCCTTAGGGTAGTTTCTGAGATACTCGGTTAAACTACCAATGGTTATTGACTCAACAAAGTTATCCATAATATAAACTGTCAAATGGCCCGTTGAATGTTACTGACATTTATCGTATTATTGTCTGTTCACAAACGCAATTTGATAAGTTATCGAACCGATAACGCAATTGATCAGATAAACTACAATTAAAGTACCTCAGAAACCGGGCATGAGTGGTTTTGATATTGAAGTCGGTTTAATTTTTTTTTAATAAAAATGTATAATTCTCTAATTCTGAATAATGTCATAATGATAAATAATTTAAAGACCAGACATAATTATATCTAAAATGTCACCGTACCGTATCTCTCTATGTTTTATAAGTGGTAGGTACCCAAAATACGCAAACTTGATATTTGGGTCAGAGTTATTTGCATTTAACTCTGCGAATATTTTTAATTTAATATATACGAACGAGAAACCCGTTAGTTTCGGATAATTTTCAACACTATATATATATATATATATATATATATATGTCACCGTACCGTATCTCTCTATGTTTTATAAGTGGTAGGTACCCAAAATACGCAAACTTGATATTTGGGTCAGAGTTATTTGCATTTAACTCTGCGAATATTTTTAATTTAATATATACGAACGAGAAACCCGTTAGTTTCGGATAATTTTCGACACTATATATATATATATATATATATATATATATATATATATATATACTACTATATATACTACTATATATACTATATATAGCTTACTGTACCGTGGGAAACCAACATTCCTAAAGACCACACAATCAAATTAAATAAATATTACGATCTATCTAATAAAAATGGCTATGTGGTTAATTTATACGCGGTAGAAGTAGGAGCGAGAGGTATACCAGCAAAATCTCTCTACAACCTTCTGAAAGACCTTGGCCTGTCGAGAACTGCAGTAAGTTCTATTTTAGAACGAGTATCAAAGGCTGCACTAACAGGTTCCTACCAAATTTGGCTAGGCAGGGCGGGAAACTCGAGCAGTGAAGGTGAGCGTTGATGCGCATCTCAAAGGGGGCCTCCTTAAACCTACACCTGGGTCGCAAGTCCTAGGAACTGCTCTGAGTTTCTCCCTAGGCCACACGATGGACCCGGCACCCGCACGGTGAAGTGCTGCCCGGATAAATAGTCACAGTGCCTACAGAGTGTCATTGGTTTCCTGACCGACCGGCCGATTATACGTATTTTGTAACAACTTAAAAGTTATCAGAAGAACAGGATACAAACTGAAAGATTTTTTTTTAATATTTCATAGAATTTTCACTGAAGTATTGACATATAAAAACCCAAGACGCACAGTTTCGAATAAAAGTAGCGTTCAAAACCGTCCCGCAAAACTCCCCAATATACATACGTGGTTATAGCTATAAGATAAACTTATAACGTTGCAAATTCGACCTTAACTGAACGATTTAAAGTTTTATTTGGATTTAAAGAACGCAAGCGACGCAAGACTATTTGAAATGAATGCATAAGCCAAAATTATGCACTTATTTTTGTGTACCGGCTATGAAACGTCAAGAAAGCATCTTGGATTTTTAGTTTACAGAAAATGTAATAACAAACGATAGTTTAAAAAATATTATTTACAGGATTATTGACGTTCGACCACAATCTCAATGTAAAATAAGATCGTGGCCTTATATCAGGGATTACCAAAGTGGTTGATATCGGTTTCTCAGTGGTCGACATAAAGGAAAACTGATTTTGGGGTTCGACGAGGTCTAAAAATCGACCCCTATTGATTAACATAAATTCTTCTTTGAAACTTTCAAGATACTGTATAGGTTGTTACGTGTACCAACCTGTTGCAAGAATGATTATTACTCTGTTAGGCAATATCAGCGTTGTAAGTTTAAAGAAGTCAACAAGTCGATAAATTCGTACAAGATGAAAGGCTCCGCGAGTTAATAAGCGTCGACAGTGTCTTTCAGGCACGTTTTGAGACGCTCTATTTTTGCTCTAACTGACTATACGCTATTATTCTAAAACTTGTTATTGATTTCATTTATATACGCGAATTAAAAGTACCTGAATTGAGGGTCTGGGGGATCAGTTCATTTTGGAAAAAGGGTCTCTTGTTATTATCAATAAAGTAAATTAACATAGATTTCAATGTATCGATGGATTGTGTGAAGAATTGTATACTTATACATGCAGGCCCGGCGGACGTTGTCCTGCCTTGATAATAAAAAAGAAAAAAAGTCAACCGCAGTGCCACCTACCGGGTCAAATTCTAAATCTAAACCATTCTCGGATCCACTGGAACACGCACACAAAATTTCATCAAAATCGGTCCAGCAGTTTAGAAGGAGTTCAGTGACGTACACACGTACAGAAGAAATTTATATATAAAGATAAGATATAAAAAATTGTAATATATATTGTAATTGTAATAATATGTAAATACTGATTTGACAGCTGACTGATCAGAGACTAAGAGCCTGTCCAGATGAAGCGATTTACATGCGAGTCGACTCGCGCGCTTCAAAATATATTGCGTCTAGATACCGCGTTTTACGCGCGTTTCTACCCTACGAAACGACGCATACGTCGTACGGATAGACGACTGACGACTATGTCGACTCGCCACAGACTCGCGCGTAGTACTGGACGCGGCAATGGGGCCTGAGTATCTCGAGGCGCGCGGCGCTCGCACGTACGACGCGCGAGTCGAGAGTCTCGCTCATTGCACGCGTTTTACGCGCGAGTTACAAATCGCGCCGCACCATCTGTTCGGGATATATGTAGCTCTAATATCTCTGGTACGCGCGAGTCGACTCGCCCGTAAAACGCCTCATCTGGACAGACTCTAAGAATTCAACTTGAACTTTATAATAATGGGGTCTCATAGATACAAATTCTGACAGTGTGAAGGCACTCATAGGAGAGCAACTTTATAAGAAGTATTAATTTTTTTATATAATTTAATTCTTCCCGATCAGGTCACTGAAACCCATAAAGACTAACAGAACACTTACAGAGATATTAAATATATATTTTACATAATATTTTTCTATTGTTGTTATTGTGTCATTTGTTAAAGTATAATTTTTTTAATACACATAAAATTAGCCAGAGTGTTGACAACAGGAGAAACCATACAAGAGCATATGCTTAAAATCAAATGGACGGTGAATATTGTTAGGTTTTAGGTTAGATAATTTCATACAAAGGATATTTTTTTTTTATAATTTTTTTTTTATATCATAGGAGGCAAACGGACAGGCGGGCCACCTGATGTTAAGTAATCACCACCGTCCATAGACACTTGCAACACCAGGGGAGTCGCAAGTGCATTGCCAACCTGTCTTGGGGTAGAGGGGGAGTAAGGAAAGGGGAAAGGGGAGGGGAGGTGGGCCTCTGGCGCTGTCACTGACCGAACGAAACGCAACAATGCAAGCACTGTTACTTCACGTTGGTTTTCTGTGAGAGGGTGGTAGTACCCCAGGCGAGCCGGCCCATTCATGCTGAAACAATTAATAGCTTCAGCGTAGGTCTACCACCCCTAAATTGGGGAAATTAAAAAAATACTGTTTTAGAAGAGAGTAGAAGAAGTAATATTGTTCTGACCCTACTCTGATGGTATAAGGGTAAGATGATAATGAAATTGCCTGATAGTAATTGTTTTGCCTTACAATTTGTAAATTGAAATTAAAAATAGCAATATCAGATGTGCACATGCCGCTATAATACGCGTTGCTAGTCTCTGATGCAAGCCGTGCGAGCGTAATACGGTCGGTTACACTTACTAGTATATCATGACACGAAATCATAAGTTAATCTCCTGACAAAAATATACCTCTCAACGCTCCTAAAGAAGCTTTCACTTCAAAAATACCCAAACAGAAACTTAATTTTGCACTAAGCTCGCCTCAAACTCGTTTGTTAGTGAGCAAGATGGATAGCGGTGCAATAAACTGGAGATGAGACAAGATTTATGTAAGAAATATTTTGATCTCACTTTGCTAGCGCTGAATAAATACCGAAGTGTGATCAAAAAATTATTTACGATAGATTTCCACCTTCATCAATCATATGTTATATGGATTTTCAACTCGGTTGGAATCGAAAAGACGTCAATTAAACGTCAAAGCTTTCTCTTCTTCAAAGGGAGACTGAGGACAGTATTGATCCTTTTATTATAATTGGTATATATCGGCTACCTACAACTGTCATATTTATTTACAGCTTGCTACTGGAAATATATATTAATTAAAACGTATACCGAATAATAAAATAGACACTACTAACCCGCCAGTTTTGCTGTGTAATAAATGTAATTTTAATGAACAATAACAGTTTCTCTGTGATAAAAAAATTGAGCCGTCACGGGACGTTTGGCAGATGTGAAACATCGAAATTGTTTTGTATAAGTTATATGCATAAAAGAACAGATTACGACAGGAATCAGCTATGGCAGAATGAAAAGGTAAAGCATTATAAATTTGTTCCATAAAATAATGACTGTTTATTTATTTTATTACATAAATATTCATTTTTATTAAATAGAAAAATACCGCCTAACACTAGTAGAACGAGTGGCCGACAAAACAATTAGGATCTTATGTTTGTACAGATAGGGTTGCAAATGTTTTGCGTCGCGACGTGTCGTCAAGTCAACAATCAGGTTTACCCGTGCCTATAGATGTGTCATATCGAAAAGTTTCACTTCTACCGTATGTCTTTACGACGACACCTGTTCTTTTTTTAATTTCGCTTACTATTATTATTTATGTTAAATATATATACTTAGTATTTATTATTTCAAATCTAATATATAAAAATCTCGTGTCACAGTGTTTGTGGTAGAACTCCTCCGAAACGGCTAGACCGATGTTTATGAAATTTTAAATGTATATTTAGTAAGTATGAGAATAGGTCGTAAAGTATATTTTATACGTCTAGGTGATTAGGGTCCCTATCCAGGACATCTTTTTGACAGTATTTTTTTTTGTATTTCTATTTATTTGCCATCAAAACATATTTATAGCTCTAAATTTTCATCTCTGTAATCCCTGTCTCCCATTTTTATTCAAGATTTTAGTATTTTTGTATGATGAATATTCAAATGATTTAACGGTCGTTCGTATTACAAACAAAACAAAATTATTGATATTGCTGAACGACAGATGGCGCTACGTCCGCCTCATCGAAATTTCTTCCACACATTCGCAAGTCGTTCACTAAACCAATTAGTTATGTGTTTGAGTCCCTGAATTTATTTGGTTTCACAATTGGAAACGGTGGGAGTGGCTGTAATCTTAAGATTTCTCAAGTTTGGAAATACAATTGGAACCGATAGGTAACAGATTTCATATAACTACTCTTAACTTGTCAGGCGTACAAAAAGCGTCATATGGTATCTTTAATCCAGCAAGAAAAATATACATACACCAGTTAAGATATATAGAAGATATAATAGCACAAGCCACGCCGTTAGCAAAAAGTGGTAGTAAATTAGTATAGTAACAACTGTCATACTATAATCAATATGAATGACGCTTTTCTTCGTATTAGATGGCTCCTCGATTATGAGAGACCTCGACAATGGCCGGTAACACTGCATTCTCTATAAATAGTTAAACAATATCGAACCGTGCATACACAAGCGGTGTTTTCGCCTCGATATATTATTCAAATTACCCACACCATTGATTGCTTGATGCGATAGTACCCTATAACCCTAACACATTTTAACCTCTTCATTAACCGATTTGGATTTTTTTAGCACGGCAGGGAAAGGAATTCGTTACGCGTTGAACGTATGTCTTTGTGTGAGTATATATAAGTATCTATGTGGGTCTGATAGGAGACTAAAATGAGTAAATACATAGTTAAGTATTTATACTACGAGACTTTGTATAGTATATGAGCATTCTTATATTATCTCATACTTAATACATATAAGCCAAATAAATTTCACTTTCCCCGCGTGTACATTTATTTACTGTTCATCAAACTCATAGAAGCAACCAAAAAATCTTCACAAAAACACTTTTTTTTAGTGTTGCCAAAATGCAAAACGTCACTAAGGGCACTTTCGATTTAAGCGGTTGGTATCGGACTGCTGCCGCGCGACAGCAGGGCGGTTAGCGCACTGCACACGGCCGGTTATACTTTCCATACAGAATGTGTCGAACCGAGAACGGGCGAGAGCAGTCCGACGCACGTCCGTTAGCAGGACGGCAACACCGCGATCCCGATGTGCCTCTTTTTTGAATTGTTAGTGAGGAGGGCACATCGAGTTTTGCATGTTGTAAAATAAATAACTTTGCCTACTTTCTTACTATGGATGACACTAAAATAGAAAGAAATTACAGACGAAATGCAGGTCCGACCCGCTGTATGAAACTCAAAATATGATGATTATTTTAATCTTATACAGAATAAAATACTTGGATATGTAAAAAAAATAATACAAATTTTAAAAATAAAATTACGAATGAAAATACTTATCCAGGTAATTATTATTATTATTATTAATCATTTATTTCTGTAATGAGATATTTTTTTGATAAGAGCAGAACCGGCAATACCCCCTTCCTAGTCTGAATCCATGGCTCGACCGAATGCAAGTATTGGTGGACATCGCTAAAATACAGTCGGACTGTAACCGCATCGCACTCCGAATTAGACGTTTTAGGTCGTACTGCTGTCGTCCGGCTGTCGTACGACACTCACTCATAAATCGGTGTATCGATCGTATGGCAGCAGTCCGACACAAATAGTCTAAACTGAAAGCGCCCTAAGACGATATTTGGCTTGGTCTTGGTCTTGCGTCAATACACCTAGTCTTGGTATCGCGGTCTCAGTCTTACAGCAAGAGTCTTTGCAAATCTTGCAGTTACCTATTAGCATATAGCTATCTATTAAAAACGTCAGTTTAGACCTTAGAACAACGCAACTGATCGGTAAATTAAGCTTATGTTTACATAGACATTAGGGTTTACGTTATTTACCAAGTTGGCTTTTTTGACTTGGGTATCGTTCAAATCGTTAGTTTATATATTTAATATATAGCCTAAAAACAATAATGCAATAAGCAATCATATTTTTATTAATAGGTCGTGAATCGGTTTATATAAAAACTAGTGTCTTATGAACGGGGAAATTTACAATACGGTGTTTAGTTAACGGTTGTGTGAAAATTATTTGTGGAGCATTTTATGTATTACTGTTTTTGTTAACATTAAATGAAAATTAACAGCATTTTTTTACATGAAATGAAAATAATTTGCCATATGTAAATGGCGGATTTGTAACACTGCCATTTATTATATCCTCGTAAAGCCCAACGACCTAATTTAAAGAAAAACTATGTATGAACTCCGGCCCAACACAATTTTTAAAATCAATTAATTACGGCCCAGCGACCTAAAATTATAACATGATATTTGCACCAATTTTTTGGCTTAAATAAAGCCGACAATTTAAATCTAACATTAAAAAATGATTACCTTTGAACGCATCTCTAATTTTAATTTTAACTCTAATTGTAATTATGGAAGTGTTAACTTTAGGTATAACAAATATCACTTTAAGTTATTTAGTGAAAAGGATTTCATTTAAAAATGTTTTTTATTAAATTTAACTTCTGGGCAGCAACTAATGGCACCTATTTTTAGTACATTGGGTCGTAATTTACATCGACCTAAATTTAGATTGGGCCTTACGAGGATATAGTACATGTTTTGACAGGATTGCAAGAGAGTCTCTTTTATGAAATAGTGGCGTGGAATTCTACATTATCTAATAACTAATCATACTTTAATTATTTTGGCACGGAGCCAGTTTTATAGAAACATGTGTTTTATGGAATACCAAGTACGCGCTTGGGAAATTTGTAACGGAGTACTTACTTAAGAATTATGTGAACATTAGATGCGGAACATTTTATGCATTACTGTTATTTTTTATACAAAATGAAAAATAACTGTTACTTTTCACGTGAAATTAAAATAATTTGCCATTTGTTTATACGGATTTTGTATCACTACCATATGTCATATGTTATAGTATAGGGCGAGGAGCCAAAATAAATCACTCGGCTATGACTTCCATCCATACTTCGTTTGTTTTAAATATAGAAAGTTTTCATTAATCACCAATGAATAATGAAAAAATATTGGTACTTACGTATTAACGCCACCGCAACTGAAGTTGGTGAGGTGCAGACAATCTACACCTGGGCCTTGTGATTGATATTTTGCCGTGTGTATTTATAGGTGGACTATTTATTTTTCTCAATTTTCCCATCTCGGTTTGGTTACGTTAACCTTGCGAAACAAAGACAGCGCGGGCCGGCCACGGCAGTGGTCGGCGAGCGCACTGCGGTGGCGTTAATACGTAAGTATCAAATCATTACTTCACTGTTATAAAATTATGTTAAATACTAGCTGTGCCCGCGACTTCGTCTGCGTGGCAGCTTATGTAAAAAACAGCGATTAATAAAGTCATCTGAATGTATTAAGTCCATTTACTTGTCTACTTCTCTCGTAATTATGGCATCGTCATTAAAACTACAATAACTTTTGATAGCGTGGACCGATTTTAATGAAACAAACACTAAGTCATTCCCGAGGAAATGTTTTACGATATCCTGAGGGTTTATTGTCAACCCAGTACTTTAACAGTGATGCGTGTTCATACAAATAGACAGACAGGCAGATAGACAGACAGACATTTCTGACAATGATTGAAATGTATTTTATTACTTATTCTTAAATACCTGCAACAATCTTTTTCACGAAAATCGAAAAAGTACAGACACTTTACACTTACATTCTTATTATATAAATAGGGTGATCAAAAAAAAAAAGTTTTTTTTTAAAAGGGAAAAAATGGGGGGAAAAAAAAAAGGGAAAAAGAGAAAATAAGATAATTTTATAAAAAAAAGGGGAAAAATTTTTTAAAATAAAGGAAAATAGTATAGATAATTATAATTTAAATGTCCAACAGAAAAACAAGCAACGCAGTATCACATACTGATGGTAATACTATTCCATGCGACGCGTCGCATGACTAGTTTGAGTACTTTGCGATAGATGTCGTTATAAACAAAACGCATGCTACACATTCTAATCATTATATCGGATCTTTGCTCTTATTTTAAGTTAGCTCTATATAGTCAATTATTTATATTTTTATATAGTTATTTGTTAATATATATTGAATTCATATTTCATAAACATTAATACAGTTTGATTACCCTTTGATTAGGGATAAATAAATTATACATAACTATTTTTTGATCGCGTTAGCACTTACGCTAATGCAGATTTTATCTATCCCTCGGAATCGGTACATTTTACCGCAGAATAGGTACCCTATGCCCTTCTCTGTACCTCTCACAACATGGATACTAAATTTCATGGTATGTGATTGAGCACTCAAGGCGTAAAAGCGATACAAACGAACGAACAAACTCACATTCGTATGTATAAAGCATTTAGAACAGTGGTACTCAACATTTTTTAAATGGGCCACATACACGTTTCACTCATAATGTCGCGGGCCGCAAACTACAAATATTTAGAGATTAAATTAAAAAAAAAAACGTAATTTCAAATGAACAACGTATTAATGTAGTAAAAAATGGTTAGCCAATAAAACAAGCTAGCTATAACCCTTATATCTTAAGAAACACATTGCGGTCGGGTGATCTGGAATCTATTTAATTTACTCAGCGTGCCCATAGTTTTTTCTGATGAGCACACGAAATTTAAATTAATTTGTAAATAAAGTATAATCGGGTGGCCCAACTACAAAGACCCGGCGGGTCGCAGGTAGAGTATGGCTGATTTAGAAGGACTAGCTCACTTCCCCTCGCTTCGTTGAGAATTAAATCCAAAAAAATAAAATCTAAGACAAATTCCGCAACGAACAGTCATAGTACTACTTTGATACGTTCAGTAGTTGACGTTATTGAACCTCAAAGGAACTATTTGGTTTATATGTATATATGTAGTTAGAATATATTACTGCAAAGTTTCACCAAAATGTATTCAGTAGTTTTTACGTAAAAGAATAACAAACATATATCTATCTTCAGAAACATTCTTATTGATATTGCGAATAGAAGTCTTAACTAAAATGGCGATAAAAAAGAAAAATAAACGGTAAGACATTCTCATATTTATTATTCTAATTTGTTAATACATCTATTTAATATTCTAACAACGCTATTTTTCACCGTTTTAATAAGTTTTCTAACACTATATATAAATAATTTACTTAAAATAACAGGGCTAATAGCTAAAACCCCTAACCGAGGCGTTGTTATAAATATAAACACGAGAGAAACCCTCCTAACTAATTAGTTCTAACCCAATTAGTCTGTCCTTCTTCAACCGACCTTTAAGATCACGAACAACGTACCACTGGTTAACTCATGGTTTATAAGGCTGAATAATTTATGTTTCCTTTGCATAGAAAAATTAAATTAAAAACTTACCCGAATTTACCGCGCTGTCAAAACACTGCCGAAATGCGTTTTATTGTCTGTGAAATCGTAACAACAGAGTTCGTAATAGACGCGATTGTATTATAGATTATATCTTATTGTGTATTAAAAAGCGTTTGTCAATTTTTTTCGTTTGAATTCAAGAACGCGACGTGCGTTCGGAACGACTCCCGGACCATCTATGAAGGGCGGTTGCGCGGTTAAGGGCCGCTGTTTGTTCAACGTAGATATTTTAACGGAGTTCCATTATGTTTTATATACGGTCAGATTTTCGAACAAACATAATTATAGCGGCACTAAACATCAGAATGTTAATGACGTAAAAAGGTAACAGTAGTGAACATAAAATTATTTGATTACTATCCAATTTATTTTATCAGAGTATACTATAAATATTTTATCTGTAGTTTCAACTTCTTCTGCTTTATAATTAATTAATAGGAGTTTTTGGCGGGATTTTGGTCTGTCATGTAGTGGATTTTATATTTTATTCGTAATCTTGTATAACTTGACTCTATATTGTGTAAAATTGGTCGTGTTTTAAGTAATATTGTTTGTTTATTGTGCATAAGTGACGTGAATGAAAAATAATACCACGAACCATGAATTCTGAGATGCCACAAAACTCCATGGAAAGTTCTAACAAGATGGCCACCATCTTATTAGTTCATTGAAATTGTATCAAGAAACTTTTAATATCGATCGATACTCACTTGACAATGGCAGTAATAGTCTACTAGAATACTGGTTGCCAAAAATAAAGTTTAAAAAAAAAAAAAAATATCAATTTATCTTCCGTTAAGAATTCATTAATTTAGACTAGCCGGTGCCTGCGACTCTGTTTTTGTGTCAACGCTTCTGTTGTTTCGACTACTAACTAAATTGATTATGGCATATATGTTTTTATTGTCACTTTATAATTAGAATAAAACCTTTACATACCTTCTTTAAATTTTAGTTTACGTGTATTAAATTTTATATTTACTGTTTAGCGTCTGTAGAAAAACGTAATTATATACGGTCTATATGATACTTTGTAAAATCCTACATCGGCGAGTGAAATGGATAGAATCGACTCAGATGTTTCAGAAATTACAGTGGACAAACGACATACACTTTATTTTATTTGTATTTTGATTTCAAATTATTTCCGGGTCTAGTTTTAAAACATTACTAACTTTAATACAAGTAATATCATTACTATTCAATAAAAAAGGTTAATTTTTAGAACATTAATTTTACGTCATATTTTTTATAAGCGATGATAGTACAGTACCCGGTTTTTAATTTGTTACTCGTGGAGAAGCGAAATAGTTGGCTATGTTCGTCTTTGTCTATTGCGATCATTACGTTGTGCGATAGAGATAACACTTCACAAAACTGAGGTAAGCCGATTTTACCTCTCACTATTCTCCATGACGTGCTAAAAAAACATGGTTTGTCATAAAGACACACGATAGAATTGAAACTTTTGTATTACAGTCAAAAGAATTACAACAGAAAGCCAACGTCACGCGATGTACCCAAGCTGTCACCCATCCAAGCACTAACCGCGCCCGTCGTTGCTTAACATCGGTGATTGGAGGGGAACCGGTGGTATCAACACACTACCGGACACAATGCTTAGCCACACCAATTTCCGTTACACAAAACGGTTGCGGATCAGAATTTCAAAGCCCTACCATGAGAAATCTCACTTTAATATTTGTGGTGGTCTCGACCAGGTTTAGTGTTACGAGGCATTAAATAACTGTTATCCGATAGTAGTTCTGGGTGAAAACAAAATGTGTCCAATTCTAGAACATAATCGACTTTTATGTTAACATTTCATTCGAACCCGTCCCGCCATCGATACTCTTAGTAGAATAACTGCTCAAATATTCAAACAATTATAAGAGTGTTTTTAGTCTCCTAGTGGCAAGTTATAAAAAAATAAATAACATAAAAAACATTCTTTACGAAGAAACACTCGCTGTGCAAATTTTATTGATTTTTTTTTATATCATAGGAGGCAAGCGGACACGTGTGTCACATGATGTTAAGTGATCACCACCGTCCATAACCCCTTGCAACACCAGAGGAGTCGCAAGTGCGTTACCACCCTGTGTTTGGGAGAATGGGGAGTGGGGAAGTGGGGAGGGGGAGGGGATTTATCCGGGGAGGGTATCCGGCGCTCTCACTGACCGAACTGCAAGCACTGTTACTTCACGTCGGTTTTTCTGTGGGTCGGGTAATAGTACTCCGGACGAGCCGACCCATTCATGCTGAAACCAGTAATAGCTTCAGCGTGGCTCTACCACCTACAAAAATGTACCTACGGTGAAGCAATGTCGACGTTTATCAACCTCAAATACATTTTTATATAGAAAATAGCAATTCTTTACGTTATATCAAATATAGCAAAGTAATTAGTGACGTTTATCCTTGAAAACGTTTAAAATAAGATCGCTAAATTACAATTTGTCGCAAAAAAATATAGATATCTTAATTTTAAAGCACAAAAACCTCAGATATCTGTAAAACAACTCAGGGCCGCGATGAGATTATTTTTAAAAACGATTTGCATTATCTACCTTAAAGATCTAGTTGTTCGCTGTAATCAGAATTTTACAAGTTTACAAGATTTTTCACACCCAAGACTTGTAATGCTATAGAAATATTATACGCGCTACGAGATTGCTAAGTGCTACAAGTTATTGTAAGTGCTATGAGCGCTACGTATTTCCGTACATGATACGAGTTAAGGTAGACGCTTTGAATCCCGGGTCATTTAGCATAAGGCAGATAACAAAAACGTGGGTTTCTGGAAATCAGGTGAATTATCCTGACAATTTTACACGTATACATGATTGTTCACATATTCAATCCCAATACTATTGTGCTACGGAATTATTACAAGCGCTCCGGGATTATGTAAGCCCTACAAATTATTTGTAAGTAATACGAACGCTACGAATTTCTATACGCGCTACGAGTTATTATAAGTGCTTAGAATCCCGGGGTATTTAGCATAAAGCAGACAAGGGAAAAGTTAGTTTCTGAAATTCGTACGTATTTAAATGACTTATTTTGACGCTCTTACAAGTTTACAAGATTGTTCACAGCCCACAGCCAACACAATGTTAGTGCTACGGAAATATTATACGCGCTACGAGATTTTGTAAGCGCACAAATTATTTGTAAATGCTACGAGCGCTGCGGATTTAGCACTCGCAACGGATTACAGTAAGCGATTTGAATCCGGAGCATTTTATATAAAGCAGACAACGAAAAAGTGAGTTTCTGAAAATCATACTTAATTAGGTGAATTATTTTCTCAATCTGACACGTTTACGACATTGTTCACAGCCCACAGCCAAGACTATTGTAGTGCTACGGAAATATTGTACGCGATACACGACTTTGTAAGCGCACAAGTTATCTGTAAGTGCTACGAGCGCTACGCATTTAGCACTCGCTACGGATTACAGTAGGCGATTTGAATCCGGAACATCATTACATAGTATAAAACAAAGTCCCCTACCGCGTCTGTCTGTCTGTCTGTTCGCGATGAACTCAAAAACTACTGAACGGATTTTCTTGCGGTTTTCACCAGTAGATAGAGTGATTCATGAGAAAGGTTTTAGTATATAATTTGTCAAGGATTTTTTTATAGTCAGGGCGGGACAACGTCTGCCGGGCCCGCTAGTTACATATTAAGCAGACAACGGATAAGTGAGTTTCTGGATTTCATACAAATTTAGCCTAATAAGACTTCTAATGGGTATGAATATGAATACATACAATTTGTTCTATGTTGCTTATTTATCAAGTTATAGGCTTCTAAGAACAGTTATAATTGAAAATCCGATTTTTCGGAAGTAGTATTTCAAACTGATCAAATTTACAACACGATATTAAACGTAGCTATGAATACAGGAAAGGAATTGCTCGTTTTAAAAATAAAAAAAATTCTTGCAAAAAATTTTTTTTGTACCTAAAACACCGGTAATAAACTTTTCAAAACGAGACTGGTAACTTGGGCAAACTTTTTAAATTGTTTTTATCCCAGCTAATATCATATATCCGAGTGAGAGTCTGTTTAATTTTACACGTTGTTTCAGAGGTACAGATAAGTACCAAGTGTACGACTTTCATCCAGAGACAAATTACTCTTCTCAAGGAATAGTTAAATATAAAGTTAAAAATATAAGTTAAATATAATACCAAAACATATCGTAAAGCGACCATATAATATAAGGTAGCTTTTAGAATAAATAGATTCTGCGTTGATTATGAAAATATGTTCATTAATATATGATACATCACATTGAGTTGATAACCAGCGCTTGCCTAAGTCAATTGGGTTACGAGATATTATCGAACGTGATATATTAACAGCACAAG
Source organism: Antheraea yamamai (assembly GCA_036509395.1). Lineage (NCBI taxonomy): Eukaryota > Metazoa > Arthropoda > Insecta > Lepidoptera > Saturniidae > Antheraea > Antheraea yamamai. The sequence continues at coordinate 8,488,546 of AP028447.1, forward strand.
GTTTTGTTTCAACCTGACGAGTTTTTGTATTATCTTTATTTACAACACTTAAATCTGTGATATATATACAAAAAAGTCTACGGAGATTCACCTTTTTTTTAAATTAACACTTCGAAATTATTTCTTCTTGATTTATTTACTCAATACCGAAATTAAAATAATAATAATTGAGAGACGAACTTCTTAGCCTTCCATGGATTCACCGTGCGGGTGCCGGGTCCATCGTGTGGCAGAGGGAGAAACTCAGAGCAGTTCCCAGGACTTGCGACCCAGGTGTAGGTTTAAGGAGGCCCCCTTTGAGATGCGCATCAACGCTCACCTTCACTGCTCGAGTTTCCCGCCTTGCCTAGCCAAATTTGGTAGGAACCTGTTAGTGCAGCCTTTGATACTCGTTCTAAAATAGAACTTACTGCAGTTCTCGACAGGCCAAGGCCCTTCAGAAGGTTGTAGACAGATTTTGCTGGTATACCTCTCGCTCCTACTTCTACCGCGTATAACTTAACCACATAGCCATTTTTACTTAATAAAATCGCCACGTAAATAGTAATTATAAATTCCTGACCTACAATTCATGTTAAATTAGTAAGTTAATTGGTTATACTATAACCGAACAAGATACAAAAGTCATAAGGATATTCTGTTCTAAACTATAGTTATATATAAAAATATATATTTTTTATAATAAGAATGTAGATGTGTTAATATCAAATTTGAAGTTAAACTATATATTATAATCATTTACAGCTAAAAATGTAGTTCCATTTTTACTTCGGACATTTTTTTATTAAGATAACCTATTGAACAACCTTATCACAGGCTAGGCAGTAGAAACTTCTAAGAACTATAACCGTGTTGATAAAGTACTGAATGTTTATTAAAGCGACATCTGCAGTTTGATTCTTAAAGCTAATGTTTATATTTCTTTTTCCTCATCCTCCTTAGAATAATTGTAGTATGAATAATTGATTGTACCATTATAATATACATATTTAGATACCAGATATGCATAAGAACTGTATATAGCCCATGGATGTCCTCAGATAACAATGTAGTAATATGAATGCTGTTTTGCGGCCAAGCCTACGTCTAGCGGCGGCTCCCCGAAACCATTTCAACGATTACTCCCAACTTGGTGTAGATATATAAAAGTACAAGTTTCTGTGACGAATTAATAATAATTCCATAAGGAGTATCGTATGACCTAGTTTGGTTATTAATTAAAGAGAAATCAGATTTTTTTTTCATAAGTAAATAACGCCCTCTTTCGATATAATGAAACTTTATCTTTTGAAAATTTAACTGTCGGTGTATATTGGTTTCAATATGGTGCTACAGATCTAATTAACCTAGAGAACTCTAATGATATAAGAATTCTGTAAAAAAAAAGGATGATAAAAATATGTAATTAATTTGTCGAATAGTCTCCTAGAATGTGTCCTTAGAAGGTTCTTTTCGTTCATGTCGAAACGAAATTACTATTAAGCGCCATCTATCGGTTATAGTATATAGCTTGTTACAATTAATAAAAACTAAACCTCAGTACTGCTGATACGGCAGTATATTTAAAATTCCAACAGAGGGCACTTAAAAGAATCTTACGATATTGAAAATAAATTTTGAACGTTAGAAATTCCAATTTAGTGCAATTATGATAACACATTACATACTACACTAACCTAACTGAAACTAACTGAAAATCCGTTCAGTAGTTTTTGAGTTTATCGCGAACAGACAGACAGACGCGGCAGAGGAATTTATTATATACTACGTATATAAGCATATATAGTATGTATTTATTAAATGTTAGTTAGTAGTTAGTTTATAATACATGTTCATTTTAAATATCATTCATATTTTCGTTTATTCAAGAATTCAAGTTATTTCAAGAATCTTGGGATTGGGATCATGGGATTTAAGCTCCATACAAGCAAATGTAGAGCTTACAATGCACTGAGAGACAGTTTTTGTATTGTATTGTATTTATTACAACATTTGTAAAAGACGAACAATAACAAATTACGTAATGTAAAATTATAATTTAAAAACATTGGCTAGGTATTACGTAAGAAATCAGCCGAGGTTAATGCAGATTTAACCTATTTCTCGAGTTTTTGGCGGACTCTTGGAATGTTATATAGTTGATTTATATTTTATTCGTATTCCTGTGTCATTTGACTATATTTTGTAATATTGGTGGTGTTTTATGTAATATAGACCGGTTATTGTTCACAATTGAAGTGAATGAGAAATAATACCTAGGAATATGGATTCCAACTTGCCTCAAAAACTCTCTGGACAGTTCTAACTACAGGGTCGCCATATTGTTAGAAAAAAAATCTTTCGGGAGCAGTACCTTTTTTAAATGAAAAGTACCCTATGTCCTTCTCTGTAACCCTGACGAAATCGATTCAAAATTTGATTATAATCGATTGAATAGTTTAGGTCTGACAGAGTTATAAACAGACAAACTCTTTTCCGTATTTATAATATTTGTAAGGATACAATTTTGATAACGTAATTTCTGATAAAAAATTATCTAAGGTAAGTACTGTTATCTCATACCTTTAGCATTATTTGTATCATTTTCCTTCGTCTGTTGTTGCTCTTCCTTTGTCTTCTCAGTTTTGGCTTCGGAACTAGTGTTGCAACCCATTTTTGTACTTATTCGTACACTAAAATACACTAAGTGTCGACAAATACAGTAATCTTGTACACTAACTACACTCGAATTGTGAACTTTTAACTTACAACATAATTAATTCATTGTTTGTGTGTCTTGCTGTCTTATCTGAAACAAATGAAAATACAATTTAGGTTTTTTGAAGTACAGTGAAAAAAAATTTAAAGCTTTGAAATTCTGATCGGCAACCTTTTTGTGTGACGAAAAGTGGTTGCAATAAACACTGTGTGGACTAATGTTAAAAACACGGTCTGTATCCCAAAGAAAGGAAGAGAGGAAGTATTGGAGGGGGAGGGAAAAAGGGGGAGTGGTTTTTTTTTTTTTTAAATTAAAAAAAAAAAAATTTATAATGGGAGAAAAAGGGGAAAAAGAGGAAGAGGAGAAAGGGGAATATATATATATATAGGAAAAATATATATATATATATATATATATACTAGCATAGCGGATATTTTTACGAACATGGATGGTTACATTCGTTTTTGGCGGATGCACAGAATGTTATAAATGTTTCCCTGTAACATAAAAGTTTCACTTCTATCTTGTGCCTTTACACCACCTTTTTTTTTTTTAATTATACCATACTAACAAATGCTCATAACTTCTTCAGCTGCAAATCACAGTCTATATAAATAAACATCGATAAACGAATGTATTTAAGCGCAACACTTCAAAACCACTGCACCTATTTTACTAATTCATTTTCTTATATGTCTCTAAATGTCAGGACAACGTTTGTATAAAAGAAGATATTTCAAAAATCATAAAGAAAGAGTGAAAAATTTGACTTAAAAACCTCGTAAGTGAATGAGTGCGTGCGACAGAAAACAAATAAAAATATTGACAGATTAACGTTCGAACGCCATTTTATTTAATACTCTAGTACCCTACTTAGTCATAGTTTGGTTACATTTTACCCGTGCGAAGCCGCGTCGAGTAGCTAGTTACAATATTAAAAAAATAAATCGTTATCAAAAATATAGGTACATAAACAATAGAGGATATTGGTGTTTCGTCATCCAGACCGGACATATTCCTCTTCTCAAGAAAAAAAACATAAAATACTAGCGGAACTGGGGGGAGGTGTTCCGCCGTGAAAAAAAAAAAAAAAAAACCCAAAAAACAAACGGAGCGCCAACCAAGGGGGACAAATGAATCTAAACCATCTCGAATCTCCCGAACACACACAAAAAATTTTCAAAATCGGTCCAGTCGAATAGGAGGAGATAAAAAAAAAAAAAAAAAAAAAAAAAAAAAAAAAAAAAAAAAAAAAAAAAAAAAAAAAAAAAAAAAAAAAAAAAAAAAAAAAAAAAAAAAAAAAAAAAAAAAAAAAAAAAAAAAAAAAAAAAAAAAAAAAATCGTTATTTTATCGAAAATATAGCTTTAGAAGTAGGAGCGAGAGGAAAACAAGAAAAACTCTCTAAAAACTTCTGGAGGAACTTGGGCTGTCGAGAAATGGAGAAAATTTTAATTTAAAAAGGAAAAAAAAGGGCTAAAAAAAAGGGTTTCAAAAAAATTGGGAAAGGGGGGGGGGAAAAGAGGGGAGGAGAGGGGGGGGGTGAAGGGCATCTAAAAGGGGGCCTTTAAAAAAAAAAATAGGGGTCGAAAGAAGTGGAAAAATTTTTAAGTTCTCCCTCTCCAAAAAAATGAAACGGACACACGAAAGGAAAAGAAAAAAAAGAAAAAAAAAAATTTATTTTATTTAGGTCCTTTTACTACTATATTTGTCCCATAGTAACCTTAACTTAATTCAAAGGCTGAATATCGTCTTCTATAAATGTAATAAGAATGTAAATATAACGTATGTGTACTTTTTAGATATTAGTGAAAAAAAAATGTTGCAGGTATCTTGGAATAAGTAATAAAATCTCAATAATTTTTAGCAATGTCTGTCGGTCTGTCTGTTTGTTTGAACACGTATCACTGCTGAAGTACTGCGTTCACGATAAAACCTCATTTATTTTTATTATTTTATTAATAGTGTAAGTTGTATCGATGTGAGAAAGCTTAGTAGGTTTTCACTCTAGTATGCTCCTTCTTATTACTGTTATTATATTATTCATCAGACTGTTAACTATTGCATTATCCACAATTATTGTAAATAAATAAATTCGTCAGCCCTTTCATTGCCCAAATATAGTTTAGCGCCATCTAGTGGCTAATATAGTAAAATGGGTAGCAGAAAAGCTTTCTCTATGAAAAAACGCTTAGTTATATCAACTTGCCTGATAATATGTGTAAAACTGTGATACGGGATATCGATTTTAGATATACTAAGACATATATTTATATATAGACTTGCTTTTTCCCTTTCGCTTCGCTGAGCGGAAATGAAACTAGCAATTACTCTATTATATTGTTATATCATTATAAAATCATCTTTTCCATATGACGTATATATGCTATATAATATATATATATATATCGTAGGTGGTAGAGTTATGCTGAAGCTATTAATAGTTTCAGCATGAATGGGTCAGCTCGCCCGGGGTAGTACCACCCTCTCACAGAAAACCGGCGTGAAGTAACAGTGCTTGCATTGTTGCGCTTCATTCGGTCAGTGAGAGCGCCGGAGAACCACCTCCCCGCCCCTTCCCCCTTCCCTTACTCCCTCTCTCCCCAAGAAAGGGTGGGAAAGCACTTGCGACCCCCCTGGTGTTCATTCTTGGACGGGGTGATCAGTGACCCACCTGTCCGTTTGCCTCCTATGATATAAAAAAAAATGGCAAATAATAGATTCCGTTCAGCTGTTAATTAAAGGAGAAATATACATATAAACCTATTTTCACATTTATAACACTAGTTGACGTCTAGTGGTCCAAATTCGACCATAACCCATTACATTTTTAAGTTTTAATATTGTTGAGTTAATTGAAGTGAAGACTTCTTTAGGCGCGTTGAGCGGTATTTTTGGCAGGACATAAACTTACGGTTACGCGTAAGCGACATGCTACTAAAGCGTGTCCGACCGTATTACGCTTCCGCCAGACTATCGACGCGTAGTATGGCGGCCTGTGTACTTGTAATATTGATATTTTTTTTTGAGCTTATGTACCTCATATGTTTGAGTAATCAATATCATTATTACATAGTATAAAAGAAAGTCCCCTACCGCGTCTCTCTGTCTGTCTGTTCGCGATAAACTCAAAAACTACTGAACGGATCTTCATGCGCTTTTCAAAGTAATTCATGAGGAACATTTTAGTATATAATTTGGCAAGTTTTTTTTTATTATCAGGGCGGGACATCGTCCGCCGGGCCCGCTTGTACTTTATAAAAATATATATAACTTTTGCTCCGAGTGCCGATGGATGTGAAAAGCAGACTAATGCTTATAATTTCAATATAAAAATTACGAAAAACAATTGAGATGATAATGAATTTAAAAATTCAAAAGACACCACAGTTATTCCATTGTTTGGAGATTTTTCATCTATCTGCAGTCCCTATGACTGCTTCGACTTTATTTTTTGTTAAAGAATGATTGTAGGCTAGCTTTTGCTTGCAGATCCGCCCGCATTAATGTAGTTTTAATCTTAGGAACAGTAATATTTTTTCTGGATAAAAGGTATTGTGTCCTATTCTATACCATTGGCAACGTGTAAACAAAATTTCATGGCGATCAGTTGTGTAAATAAGGCGTGAAAACGTAACAGACAACCAAACATTCGCAAATAATGTTAGTTAGGATTGTAGAAGAGACTATTATATTCTTGTTTTTTTTGGCAACCAATCTTCTAGTAGATTATTATTGGTGTTGTTGAGGAAGAGATTATATTACAAGTTACTTGCGATCATTTCAATGAATTAGCAAGATGGCGGCCTCCTTATAACTTTCCGGGGAGTTTTTGTCGCAAGTCAGAATCCATGCTCCGTGGTATTATCTCCGATCCACTTCACTTGTGCACGATAAACAAACTATATTACGTAATACACCACCAATATTACAAGATATAGAGCCAAATAATACACGATTATGAATAAAATATAGAAACCACTACATGACATTCCAAGATCCCGCCAAAAGACTCCTATTTTATCCTCCTTGGATCAAATGCCCAATAACTCAAGCGTGAAGTCAGTTAAACGAAAAAGGTCGAAATGGAATTAAATTATCCTCTCAGAAACGTAATTCAAGAGCGCTCAAAACAATACCGGTTTAATACTAATGAACGCCCATTCATCGGAAGTGGGGTTGTTCAAATGAAGGGTTGAATTGTAGGTTGATTTTCCTTCGTGCCCGTTTTAACCGAGACATGCCTGTTTTTATATAGCTCATTTAGCAATCAATTTGTAGTATTACCTTACATTTATTTATTAAAAAAAATCGGGGCAGTCGTAAGGTCTGCCGACAGAAGTTATCTCTCAAAACAATAGAATAACTGTGATCTGTTTTGAATTTCTAAACGAATCGTAGTATGAATTATTCAAAATTCATAATTAGTGTATTGATGATACATTACTCTGGTTTTCACATCTATTTGCACTCCGAACAATAAATATATACCTTTTTATACAGTTTATTCATTAATCAAACTTATGATTGACACAATGTCAATAAAAAAAATCATTATATTAGACGTACACACACACAGGCCGCTATATTAGGCATCGGTAGCCTGACGCAAGCCGCCAAAGCGCATTACGCTCGCTCACGCTTTACTAACATGTCATGACGCGAAATCGTAACTTATTATACTTCACTTTACTTCATATTTCACTTCAAAAATATAAAAAAATTATCGATACTCTTCATTCATATACGTTATATTCTTTATTAGTAGATCTTTAAATTAAAAAGCAAAAAAATATGATATAAATAAAATATGAAAATCGAACGATTCTACAAAATTTAAAATATACGTTATAAATAGTTCTAAACAATCTATATATTAATACGTGAAGCGAAAACTTTGTACCCCCTTTTTAAGCGAATTGCGCGAACGGACGAACAAATGGAGGAGAAGTCCACACAGCTATTTTTTTTAAATAAAATGCATAAAATTTTGTATATATTTATTTACCCATTTTCTTCTGTTTTATTTATATAGGCACTACCTACAAAAGTTTTTGCTTAACATCAATACCGCTGGTTAGCTGGAAGAAAATGCCTCATGGCATTAAGCTCGCCAGTGTACGAATCAAAAGTGCAATAAAGAATTCATTCATTCATTCATTCATTAAATTTATTAAAATTAACATTGCTCACACAACTGCTTGAATGACACACAACATATACATACATGTAAATGAAAAAGACGTTTCGCCATCCGTCATTTTACTCTTACGTTCCAATTACCTTTTTTCATCCTACAATCAATATTTTTAACATGGCTTACGTTCCCTACCTTACATGCCCTTTGAAATTAACTGGTCAAATTGTAGGTTAATTTTATCATAATATAATATGTAAATTCATAATATATATTAATAATTGATTGATAAATAATTTATCTTTAGTAAATTTATGAAACCATAGAAATTATTATTATTCTCTTTGGTGTTATTGAATATCAAAATGAATTATGGTCGTATCTCGACCACTAGGCGACCAGTAGTTAATAAGAATTAAGTTTTAGTGCCGAACATACGCCGTTATATTAAATATTCCAATAGATGGCGCTTAAAATAATCTCACGATATTAAACACGAATTTTGGACATAAAACAGATCCTAATTTAATAATTTTATGATAATATATTATATAGTTTTTAGTAATCATTACATAGTATCAAACAAAGTCCCCTACCGCGTCTGTCTGTCTGTCTGTTCGCGATAAACTCAAAATCTACTGAACCGATTTTCACACGGGTTTCACCAGTGGATAGAGGGATTCATAAGGAAGGTTTTGGTATATAATTTGTTAAGGATTTTTTTATAATCAGGGCGGGACAACGTCTGCCGCGCCGGCTAGTTGTATATAATTTTGGGGTGTAAGGGGTGTCGAATAACATCATATGACTTGAGACACCCAAGCCAACCTCACCTGCACGTGGAGCATCCTGCTGAATGACGAACGAGGCAATGGCGAAAGCGGGGTGGTAGGGTTTTACAGCTTGACTGGGTCGCAACTGCCATGTATATGGCGAAAAAGCTCGTCATAGTGATTCGCTTCTGCGGGTCGCGTTTCGCAATTAGCCTGTGCATATCCAGCTATTCGCAGGCCGGCATGACAGCGGCGACCGGCGATGGATAGTGTGTCACTCGGTGCACAAAAAATCTTATGTAGTATATAGTTACTGAATTATAAAAATATGTTAGTCCTAAATGCCATTCTTTTTCATTATTTAGGACTCTAAGTCATTGCACGAGTTGAATGTTACCCAAGACTAACTGCACAGGTGGCTTCGCATGTTTTGTAATTAAGCAATGTAATAAATAATTGAGTTATAACAAAATGCATTGCAAGAAAACATCTTCTGAATTTAAATACTTTACCCATACGAATTTTCATGAGCATCAAACAATTTGATTCCGAACAGCGGTATGTAATATAATAATAAATAGCCTTAAAAAAGGTATATAGCTTAACATGTAAAAGATATTGGTAAGATTATGAATAAAGGAGTGTTGGTGAACAGCCTTCATTACGAGTCCAACTATAATGGCGAGTGGGCGCTATGTGCGGTCGCTTACATATTTATTAGTTATCTTATCTATACGTATAATAAGAATGTGAACCTAAAGTGTATGTACTATTTAGGTTTTTGTGAAAAACATTGTTGAAGGTTGTTGGAATAAGCAATGAAATACATTTCGATAATTTTTAGAGTACATTATACAGTGTTTCTTATAGTCGTGGCCTTCTCATTCTATATTGCACTACCTAATACTTGGCCTGTTGCGAGTATCGTACCTGTGTATCTATACATATTAAGATACCTTTATACTTCGTAAATTTTAGCGTATGACCACAATCTAATCTGATGTGGTCCGAGATCGTAAACACGTTAGACCTAGAGAGGGTCTGGCTCTCAAGTGCAGCTGCCGGTACACACCAACCACTGCTTGGCGACAGATTTACAACTCGAAGGTGGTAGACAGCCAGGTGGATTTAGAAAGAACCCTACCATGATAGTTTCATCACTGTTTTCCTTCACCAAAAACTACGACTCGCAAGGATTCGAACCTGCGCCCATCGACGTGGTGTCCGAACAAGTCATCGCTACAATTTGAAGTGACATGTGAAATACATTGACTTTTCTTAATATACGTATGTTTTTTCAAGGAAAGATTTTGCCCCATTTTCTTCTACGAGCGAAGTCGGGTCGGATATTTCGTTTCTTACAAACCGTCCCTGTTGCGTAAATCCCATAGCTGTTTGAACAGTTCCACTGTCTCCGAATCGTTAATCCTTCTCGAATCTTCACGATTGTCGTGGCTTAATCAAAGAAAACGGACGTGCCCGATTACATGCGACTGATAATACTTTAGGAGTTATACAGGTATGTAATTAGAAGGATTACTTGGGCCCCAATGTAAACGTTGTCATCACAACGTAACAATATATCCCGCGTTGAAATTACCAAAGGTATCTAATATTACAAGTAAGTAAGTACTGAAGTATGTATTCTGTAGGTGTTAGAGCTACGCTGAAGCTATTACTGGTTTCAGCATGAATGGGTCGGCTCGCCCGGGGTACTACCACCCTCTCACTGAAAACCGACGTGAAGTAACAGTGCTTGCATTGTTGCGCTTCGTTCGGTCAGTGAAAGCGCCGGAGGTGCCACCTCCCCTCCTCTTCCCCCTTCCCTTACTCCCCCTATCCCCCAAGACAGGTTGGCAACGCACTTGTGACTCCCCTGCTGTGGCAAGTGTCTATGGACGGTGGTGATCACTTATCATCAGGTGACCCACATGTCCGTTTGCTTACTATGACATTAAAAAATAAATAATACACTAAAACTTCTCATTAACACTAATGTAATCCCAAAATTTAAAGATCGTTAATATTTTTCCAATATTATAAATGCGTGTTTGTTTGTTATGCTTAAGTATGCATGCATAAGTTAGTATTTAACTACAATCTAATTTCAGGTCATTGCACTCTTTTCAAATTACAGACCGATGTCATAGGAACCGAACGAACAGGTGTGTCATCTGATGTTAAGTGATCACCACCGGCCATAGACACTAACAACACCAGGGGAGTCGAAAGTGCGTTACCAGCCTCCGTTTGGGGGCAAGGGAGGGAGGAGGGAAAGGAGAGGGGAGGTGGGCTTCCGGCGCTCTCACTTACCAAACGAAACGCAACAATGCAAGTACTGTTACTTCACGTCGGTTTTCTATGAGAGGGTGGTACTACCCCGAGCGAGCCGACCCATTTATGCTGAAACCAATAATAGCTTCAGCGTGGCTCTACCACCTACAAAAACTTCACTACTACTTACCATTACAACTTCACATTAATCGTTACTTTGTTATCTATACATATAGTAAAAATGAAATGTCCGTATGCAATATCAAAATAACAACTTTTTACTGATTAGGTATAAAAGTATACATGTTACTGATAAGAAAATTGTCTGTCTGTCTGTTTGTTCCGGGTAATCTCTGAAACGGCTGGACCGATTTTGACGGGAATTTCATTGGAAGATAGCTGAAATTACAACGGGTGATATACGTTACTCCAATTTAGGCTATCTGTTAACCGTGGCTCCGCCCGCAGTGCTATCTCCAAAACGGTTGGACCGATTTTCACGGAACATATATTGGCAGATAGCGGACCTTATAAAAAGTAATATAGTCTATTTTTATTTGGACTAGCTGTTAACCGTCGTTTCGATTGCAATGCTATCTCCAAAACGGTTGGGCCTATATTCACGGGACTTGCAGTGGCTGATAGCCGACTGTATAGGAAGTAATTTAAGTTATGTTATTTTAGACTAGCTGTTACTCGTGACTTTGTCCACATAAAATTTAGCAAGATTTTAAGACTTCAACTCATACTGTATTTTTAATTAGAGAAATATTTATCAATTTATCGTTTATAATTCAACATTATAATAAATAGTAATTTTGAAGATAGAAGAAGTCTTTCTAATAATATCTTAGGTCATATACGTTAAGAGTTCCATAATAGAATTTCTTGCGGAACAGAGAAGCGATTATTTTTGTATAGTCACAAATACTTAATTATAATGAAAATAATCTTTATAATCGTATTTTCAAGTCATTGTTTCATTAGTTCCTTATACAGAGTAAGTAAACACTGAGGTAGTTATATGGTGGGTTAAAGTTCCAAATATGTTGCTGATGGTAAACCTTATTTCTCTTATTTTTATATCTAACTAGCGCCCTGATTATAAAACAAATTATATACCAAAACCTTCCTCATGAATCACTTTATCCACAAGTGAAAACCGCTTGAAAATCCGTTCAGTAGTTTTTGAGTTTATCGCGAACAGACAGACGCGGAAGAGGACTTTGTTTTATACTATGTAATGATGTACACGTTACATGTTACTGTAGGTCAACTGTGTGTCGTACTTTTCTATCCCTAATTGTACATGTTCCCACGGTTTTTTATATTTTTTTAATACAATTTCGTTCGTGCGGGTAAAAGTTAGTTGTTATATAATAGGTTATACATATGTATTCATAAACAATATTGTATAGAATGAAGAGAGTAAATATGATGACAAAGAAATCAATATATCGTTATTATTAATATCAAAAAGACAAATCTCAACATACAGTCTAAGGTAGTAATACAATTCAGAGCAGTAAAAGGCATACCCATCGAGAAGTTATGCATACCTAATGAGGAAAACGGAATCTCCCAATTGCGATGTATGCAGAAAAATTGAAGATGTGCATCAGTTGATGATGGAGTATGCTAAGAACCTCATCGAAAGAGGTAACATAAGTATTTGTCACAGCATCTTGGCTGAACTCTGTTCGGGTGAAGCGGTCAGCGATAGCATATGTGTCGTTTAGAATCAGAAGTGGTCAACTCCACTTTGCAATTTTCTAAGTCTCATAACTTTAAACTATTGTACTATAGCATATATTTTTATTTTTTTAGCTTTCTATACTAATTGTATTAAAGCTCTACAGACACCTAAATGTTTCATAGTCTCTGCAATAAACACGAAATGGAAAATTGGCTATACCCATAAAAATTGCAAACTGGAGTTGACCACTTCTGATTCTAAACGACACATATGTCTAACTCTTATACTTAAGTTACAAAAAGTAGTTTTTATATTTAAAAAAGTGTGTGTGTACTTATGTACACGCGTTACAAGTTATACTTCTTTGGCGTAACAAGATAAAAATCTTTTCAAAAATTTTATCTTTCGCCTTATTCTACGTTTGTAAAAAAAACGTCATTAACAATAGAAAAAAGGTATTTAATACATTGAAAGTTTTAATACAAAGAAATACAAACAACAAATACAAAGAAACAAAATGTTGACTATAGCTAACTTCAGGGTGTCGGATTTCGTGACGGTGTGCGCGCGCATCGTAATTACTTCAGGCTGTCGGTTTTTCGTGATGGTGTGCGCGCTCATCGTAATAACTTCAGGGTGTTGGTTTTTCGTGACGGTGTGCGCGCGCATCGTAATAACTTCAGGGTGTCGGTTTTTCGTGATGGTGTGCGCGCTCATCGTAATAAATTCAGGGTGTCGGTTTTTCGTGACGGTGTGCGCGCGCATCGTAATAACTTCAGGGTGTCGGTTTTTCGTGACGGTGTGCGCGCGCATCGTAATAACTTCAGGGTGTCGGTTTTTCGTGACGGTGTGCGCGCTCATCGTAATAACTTCAGGGTGTCGGTTTTTCGTGACGGTGTGCGCACGCATCGTAATAGCTTCAGGGTGTCGGTTTTTCGTGACGGTGTGCGCACGCATCGTAATAGCTTCAGGGTGTCGGTTTTTCGTGACGGTGTGCTCGTGCATCGTAAAAATTTACTCTCATAATTTTTCCCTAACGCGCCAAAAGAAGTATAACTTCAAAAAATGATTTAAATCGTTAAGTGATGTTTATTGGTATATATCAACAACAATCATGAATTCTTATCAATATGTAATGATATAATAACTGAGCCACAACGCGTGGCGGGGCATCTAGTGCTTTATATTTATACTAGCGGACCGGGCGGACGTTGTCCTGCCTTGATAATAAAAAAAATCCTAAAAGTCAACTGCAGCGCCACCTACCGAGTCCAATTGTCAATCTAAACCATTCTCGAATCTCCACGAACACACACAAAAAATTTCATCAAAATCGGTCCAGTCGTTTAGGAGGAGTTCAGTCACATACACACGCACACAAGAAATATATATATTAAGATATACATAACTAGCGGGCCCAGCAGACGTTGTCCCGCCCTGACTATAAAAAAATCCTTGACAAATTATATACCAAAACCTTCCTCATGAATCACTTTATCGACTGGTGAAAACCGCAAGAAAAACCGTTCAGTAGTTTTTGAGTTTATCGCGAACAGACAGACAGACAGACGCGGTAGGGGACTTTGTTTTATACTATGTAATGATGTTGTATAGAACTATAGGCATCCAAATCAGTTCATATGTATATGGTTTAGAAATGGCGAGTGTGTTGCTGACGCACTGTGATTAATTATTCCTGTCTCAACTCATTGTATCCTGGTTTTAAATTAACTAACATATAACGGGAGGCTTTTATTATATTTACTAGCCAGCATAATAACAAGGAGCATTGATGGAATAGGTTGATATTTAGGAAAAAGGTGAAGCCGTATGTAATCTGGTTTGATTGAAGAGAGAAACACGCTACGAGATATTTCTTTTTCCGTGTGGGCGACGTCTGATCGATTTTATCCTTCAGACGTTGTCTGGCGTCACTGTGGTTTTGTTATATTCTTCTCCTAACTTTTGTAGCCGCTGTGTTATTCTGTAAAATGGTATTTTAAAGATCAGATAGCCAAGTATATATCTGTTTATACATATTATTAAATTCTAGACAAGGGTATAGTAACAATATTATATTGATTTTGTTTGAATTTCATTTTAGAACTAGATGTACCCGCAGATCAGCACGCGTTTTTTTAAATTATATTAAAGAAATATAAATTTGTGAGACTATGTACAATTATAGAGATGCTCTTTAAAACAAATGTAAGTACAACACGCACGCCACCTAGAGTGACATGTAACGCTAGTAACCCGCTGTAATTTTTTCTATCTGCCATTGAAATTCCCGTTAAAATCGGTCCAGCCATTTCGGAGATTACCCGGAACAAACAGACAGACAGACCGACAAAAATTTTAAAAATTGCATTTTTGTTATCAGAAGCGTGTATACTTTCATACCCAATAATTAAAAAAAAATTTGATATTACATACAGACACTTCATTTTTATTATATGTATAGATTTAATAAAATGGAATAAAAATGACATAATTATCATTTCATCATGTTAAATTAAGTATCAAATTCTTAAGTCTAAAAATCAAAATATATTATTGAAATCCATTGCAAGAAAATTGTATTATTCTGGTATATATTTTATGGGTAATTAACTTTCAAATTATTTTTTTTAAATAACGATTACTAGTACAGACAACTTTAAGATACTGTTGACTCGTGAAAAACCAAACATAAAGACTAAATTGTAATTCTAATTTGATTTTCCATATAGCTGTGTACTCTTAATAAGGACTCGCGTATAAAGTATACCAATCAAAGTACAAATACATTTATTATGTATAATAATGTTGTTAGAGTATCGAATACATTAAAGATAACTGACGTCTGCCCCGAGGGTTCGCAGAGAACGCCGCTTTGTGCCAGCGCAATTTGCATTACTGCACTTGAATACCTACACTCCCTACATTTATGATGGCGTGGGAGCGATATTGATTATTTATTTTTAATCAAAATAGTAGGGACACCGAGTTTTTTTAATACTTTATAATTAACGTTTGACAATAATTTAAATGATGGTGTGATTCAAGATTGTAAACACGCTAAATCCAGAGGGATTGGGTCTTAAATGAAACTGCCGTAACACATGAGTGTTTGGTGACAGACTGTAAAGTTAGTTAAGAGAGCTTAGAAAACCACGCTATGCTTTTATGGTTTTCATCGACGTGGCGTACACCTTTGCCACTAAGCGATCATTGTTTCATTGCTATAAGTATATGAGATAATGTTTTTAGAAATGCGTGTCTGTATATCTGTCTGTCTGCTTGAACACGCATCACTGCTAAAGTACTGCGTTCACAATAAAACCTCACCAAGAAGTAATATATAAAGCACTAGCCTCTGCCCGCGACTTCGTTCGCGTGGAATAGTTACTTTGGGTTAACGCTAACACGCAGCGGAGGCTCTCAAGGGGGAAAAACCCCGCTTTTGAAATGTTCTTCATTGGCGCTCCGCTCCTATTGGCCTTAGCGTGATGATATATAGCTTATGACCTTTCTCGATAAATGAGCTATATAACACTGAAAGATTTTTTTCAAATCGGACCAGTAGATCCAGAGATTACCCTCTACAACGTCACAAACTATATCTCTTTATAATATTAAGTATCTGTCTTCGGGTAACATTTAATCTTGGTTTCATTAAAATCAGTTCAGTATATTAAAAGTTATTGTAATTTTAACGACGACGCAACTAAGTTAGAGAGAAAACTAGATAAATAAATGGACTTAATACTTTCAGATGATTTTACTAGTCACTGTTTGTTTTTTTACATTGGGTGAACAGAGTCGCGGCCACAGCTAGTCACATATAAAATTAGACTATCCTCAGCAATATTGTAAATGCGAATATAAGTCTTGTTTATTAGTTACGCGTCCACGCCGTAACTATTCAACCGATAATCATTAAATTGCTTACACCTTTGCAGGATTACAAAATAAAAACATAGGGTACCTTTCATCCACAAAAAAATGACTGTTTCCGGGAGATAGGTTAAATCTTCATTAACTCAAATTAAGCTGCGTGTAAAAGCTAGCGAGGAATAAAAATATTTAAAAAAATTGTTATCCGCGCCGGGACTCCTGGTAGATGTGAAACATCGAAATTATTTTGTACAGGTAACATGCATAAAAGAATAGTTTACGACAGGAAATACATATGACATAATCATTACATAGTATAAAATAATGTCCCCTACCGCGTCTGTCTGTCTGTCTGTTCGCGATATACTCAAAAACTACTGAACGGATTTTCATGCGGTTTTCACCAGTGGATAAAGTGATTCATGAAGTACGTTTCGGTATATATTTGTCAAGGATTTATTATTAATCAGGGCGGGACAACGTCTGCCGGGCCCGCTAGTCAAGAATAAAATATTGCAATTTTTTTAAGAAAAAATGACTGTTTATCTAATAAAAAATTATATTCATTAAATACAAAAGCTAAAAATTCAAAATCATATCGCATGGCGACGCGTCGCCACGCCAACAGTCAGTCTAACTCGCCGCCATGTATGTTTCCTATCAATAACAGTTTATAATGAACACAGGTAAAATACCAAATTACAGGCACCAAAAATTTAATAGAGAGAGATATTTCAATGGGTATTGACCCCTACCACATACGTAACTAAATTCGTATCTGTAATAGTTAAGTTCATACAATCCTTGATGAGTGTTCCATATATATGTATATTTATTTGTTCATATATGAGAAGACGCACACAGCATACTAATAGGATTATGTTGTCTAACTTGAGGGGTGAAATCAGATGGGATTAGTATATGTTTAGTATAGGATTTGAAGATGGTAGAGCCACGCTGAAGCTATTACTGGTGTCAGCATGAATGGGTCGTCTCGCCTGGGTTATTACCACCTTCTCACACAAAACCGACGTGAAGTAATAGTGCTTGCATTGTTGCGTTCCATTCGGTCAGTGCGAGCTCCGCAAGACCACCTTCTCTCCCCCTCCCCTTTCCTCTCCCTCTCCCCAAACACAGGCTGTGACTCCCCTGGTGTTGCTAGTGTCTATGGACGGCGGTGATCACTTAACATCAGGTGACCCACCTGTTCGTTTGCCTTCTATGATATAAAAAAAAATGTAATGGTTTTAGGTTTATAAGAATACTATAAAGGTCTTATAGTCGCGTTATCATTTCATAATTTTTGAAGTGAAACGTGAAACTGCATATTGCATGGTAGAGAAAAATTTGCTTTACGCGTTAAACGTAAGGTATGTATGTATATGTAAGTGTGTATAAGTGTCAGTCTGGGTCTTTTTTTAAATGCTAAAATGCAGCAAACAGGCAGACGGCCCATCTGATGGCAAATGGTTATCGTCGCCTATGGACACCTGCAATAGCGGGGGTATCGCTGTTGCAATGCCAGCCTTGAAGTGTGTTTTTCAATCCCTATAATATATAGTCT
This sequence comes from Antheraea yamamai, assembly GCA_036509395.1. Lineage (NCBI taxonomy): Eukaryota > Metazoa > Arthropoda > Insecta > Lepidoptera > Saturniidae > Antheraea > Antheraea yamamai. Next base: position 8,506,565 of record AP028447.1, read on the forward strand.
ATGAACATTGTCATATATATATAATTTAATATATGTAAGCCAAAGAAGTGTCACTTCCTCTACGTAAACAAATTGATACAAGCGCTGTTTTTTTTTTCAATTCGGATTTATCAAAATATAAGGAACAATCAGTCGCTAATCTGGTTTAAAATTTGATTCACGGCTGTTTTGTACACCGCGCTTAATCGAAATAGAAGTAAATTCAACAATAAAATTATTCAGTAATGTAGATTAAAAAACACATTTATATAACATTATCGTAACATTTGATTTAATTAAAGTGTTAGCATAGTCTGTATTTTAATTTATTTTAAATAGTATTTCAACCTTAGAATAATGTAAAAATTGTCATTAAAATTCAGTCGAGTAATTTGTTTAGAGTATTGTTAACAATTCCTATATAAAAAAAAAGTTTGTCAACTGCGAAGTCATATACGCTTCCTAATGAACAAAACTGCTTGAAAATCGTTGTTTTTCTACATTTTCTAATGTATTATATCATACATCGACATACATCATGCTGCTCTTGTACAGAATTACATCAAAATTGGTTGAGATTAAAAATGTGGATATTTTTAAAGATTTTTTTTTACCCCGCCGCGTATCATTACGTAGTATAAAACAAAGTCCCCCACCGCGTCTGTCTGTCTGTTCGCGATAAAATCAAAAACTACTGAACGAACTTTTCATGCGGTTATCACCAGTGGATAAAGTGATTCATGAGGAAGGTTTTGGTATATAATTTGTCAATGATATTTTTTGATAGTCAGGGCGGGACAGCGTCTGCCGGGCCTGCTAGTAGTTTTATAAAAATAGGTCAAATCGTTTTTAACGTAACGTACTTCTTTAATGTAATATTAAAGTATTTTAATCAATACAATACTAACTATGTGTCTCGATTACGCACGATTCTACATAACGAAGGGAATGAAATCATATCATGCCTTTGCAGTACGATCACGTAATAAAATAATATTGCATGATAATCTCCCTATGTCAATGTGGGCTGGATGAAAGGATTCTCGAACATATCTTTTTTAATTGCCCCAATTTAATATATTTCTTGTATGACGTTTTGCCTAACAATATACTCCGTTTATATATTAACCAATTAAACTTTAACATAACACAATAAGTAACAGTAATTATTATGTAAATATATATGTATTTAAGGTGCATGATGTCTGTAAGTTTTGTGCATTGACATATAAAAACCCAAGACGCACAGTCACGAACAAAAGTAGCGCTCAAAACCGTCCCGCATAAACTCCCCAATATACATATGTTATGTGATAAGCTAATGATTTTGCAAATTCGTCCTTACCTGCATGATTTAAAGTTGTTTTTACAAGGACGCAAGCGACGCGAGATTATTTGAAATGACTGCATAATCCAAAATTATGACCTCATTTTTGTGTACAGGATGTGAGAATTTAAGTGTTGCATCTTGGGTATTTGTATATCAATGGTTTTGTGTTGTTTTTGTGTATTTCAATGGCCTCATCTGGAAGAACTAAATTATGTAATAAAAATGTAATATTACCTATAAAGTGACTCTCTCATGACTAACTTGACACTGACAGAATTCCTATCTTCGAGACGCCATTATTACAAAAATTGAAGTTATTATCTTCTGTCTCACTCACTCCCTCACTCGCTTTTTGTATGGAGATTTTTCAACGAAAAATTTTCGCTTTTTTGGTACGATTTTTCACATCTTCTTTCACACAAAATTTGTCCTAGCAATTACAAACACAACAAAAAAAAAATTCGCCAAATAGATGGAGCCATTCTTAATTGATCCGCCTACATACATCAGACAATTGATATTTATTTATATAGAGTACAACAACAAAGTGTAGACATACCATGTCACATAAAATACACATTCATGTAACCTTCGTTCTAAATCCGGTATCGCAAAAAGCTAACGGAATCTAATTTGACGTGAGTTTCGGCAACTGTCTAAATTGCGGAAACTCACGCGACCACTTGCTTTGATCAAATTGACAACACTAAGAAAAAAAAATGAGCGCGTGTAACCGTGTAACACGCGATTAAATTAAAACTTTTTTGAAGTTATAAGAGTAGCTGATAGATGGCACTACAGATAATGAAGCTATGATTTAATTTTTTACTTACTCACATTGACAGATGGCAGCACGGTCGCGCGCCCAGATATACATAATTAATTCTATTGTATGATTTTTAATATTATTCAATTTCAACATTTTTATTATTTTTTTTTTGACAAAATTTCAAAAATATTTAAAAACCGGATGGTACAGAAACGTGACGCCATATTGCCGTAACGGTCTTCCGTTGCATTGTCACCCAGTTACCCGCTAGTCACGCCTAAAGAAGCTTTACTTCAGTAAAAAAATGTAATATATTCTTTTACCAAATATTATTTTATCTACAGTCGCCACCAAACCTGTTGACCGCTTTAAAAATACATATTATATTAATCTACTAGCGGTTTCTGGGACTCCGTCCGCATGGATCCTAATGTAAAGAAACAGTGACTAATAAAATCATCTGAATGTATTAAGTCCCTTTACTTATCTACTTTTCTCTCGTACTTAAGTCCTGTCGTCATTAAAATTACAATTAATACTTAAAATGCCTGCTTAAAATGGGAAAATAGTTCCCATTGTCCGCTCCAGAACTCCATGTTGCATCAATATATATATATAAAATTTAGGAATTTATTTCTGTCAACTTTTTTTTAATTATTTTATATCATGTCTTTTAATAGGAAAAAAATATTATAAAACATTTGAATACATATTGCACATTCTTTCTGATCAGGTAAAGAGAAAATTACCCACCCGAATAAGACTTTTTTTCAGTTTCAGTAATTTATATTTTATTTTATGTACACGGCTATCTAAAAACAGAAAAACTTAAATTTAAGCCCTGAAAAGTTTTTTTTTTGTTCTGCCGATTAAGTGCTGGATACAATCTACTGAAGCGCGTGACCCTTTGGCACGCGTCAACTACATGACTGATTTTAATATAAGAGACATAATTAGATTCGTCTTGTGTGATAGACATCATTATCATTACATAGTATAAAACAAAGTCCCCTACCGCGTCTGTCTGTCTGTCTGTTCGCGATAAACTCAAAAACTACTTGAACGGGTTTTCAAGCGGTTTTCACCAGTGGATAAAGTGATTCATGAGGAACGTTTTGGTATATAATTTGTCGAGGATTTTTTTATAATCAGGGCGGGACAACGTCTGCCGGGCCCGCTAGTTTATTATAAACACAATATATAAGTACTACTAGCTGTCCGCCCCGGCTTCGCTTACTAACGAAGAAAAAGAAACCATAATCTTTCCTTTATAATACGACCATGTGATGAAATGGTAACTGAACAACTGAATGTCAATATGTCAATTGTATCAACGTTTGAACATATCCTATCTCACTCTGTAGGGTTGAGGAGCAAGTCCTTGCCTTATATATGTTCTTGAGGTGCCCGTTCCTGGGAATAAAGTAAAAAATAAATAATTAAAAAGCACTTTATTCAATTTAGCCCTAAGAAGGCACTTATGAACGTCAAAACTACCACCGGTTCGGAAAACAACCCAGTCATCGAGAAGAACCGGCATGTATACATTAGTATAAATTACATATCATATTAGTTTACATTGAGTATACATTACACGTCACAATCGTTTTTAGTGGATGTACAGAGATGAGTCAGATATCAAAACCCGCTTGACATGGCGATTAAGCTCAAAATCCGGCAAATCGGTAATATCTTTTGGGACTTTGTTGTACAATCTAACACTATTCCCTAAAAAACTTTTACTGGTTTTTCTAAGTCTGTAACATGGGACAACCAGTTTGTCACAGTTTCTAAGTATTTAAATCATGCTGGTATTTTGGGAAATTCAGCTTTTCACGGTTCTTGCGGACATACATTAAATTATCAAGAATGTATTCGGAGGGCAGAGTTAAGATACCGAATTCCTGAACTTGGTCTTTAATGATTCGCGGTGTCCCATATTGAGTTGCTTGTTATGTCCCAATTATTTTATTTCTATATTACAATATATTGTTGTAAAACCTAATTGAGTGATTGAACGCGACTGAATATCCAAGTATTTAATAAATATAATTTTAATTTGCGATGCGCACATAATAAGTAGGGCGACATGCACTGTACGTAGTGTATACGACACACACTCACTCACTTTTATATAGAGAATTTCTAACTTTAATTTTTCACTTTCCCATACATTCTTTCAAATATTTTCTTTAATATACATCTCGTTCTGATAAATACAAATACAACGAAAAATAATTAGGCAAATTGATTTTTATTTATATAAATATATAAAAAAAGAGGTTTAAGATTCGATTTTTGAAGTTATACTTCTTGTGGCGCGTTAGGGAAAAATGATGAGAGTGAATTTTTATGATGCGAGCGCACACCGTCACGAAAAACCGACACCCTGAAGTTAGCTATAGTCAACATTTTGTTTCTTTGTATTTGTTGTTTGTATTTCTTTGTATTAAAACTTTCAATGTATTAAATACCTTTTTTCTATTGTTAGTATCGTTTTTTCTACAAACGTAGAATAAGGCGAAAGATAAAAAAATTTAAAAGATTTTTATCTTGTCACGCCAAAGAAGTATAACTTATAACGCGTGTACATAAGTACACACACACACGTTTTTTTTTATTTCTCTATAGTTCTCTTCAAATTGACCTAAGATATTTTTTTATATCATAGGAGGCAAACGAACAAGCGGGTCACCTGATGTTAAATGATTACTGCCGTCCATAGACATTAGCAACACCAAGGAAGTCGCAAGTGCGTTGCCGGCCTGTGTTAGACGGGAAGGGGAGTGGGGAGGAGAAGCGGAGAGGGTAAGAGAGGGGAGGTGGGCCTTTGGTGCTCTCACTAACCGAACGAAATGCAAGCACTGTTATTTGACGTCGGTGTTTCTGTTGGTCGGGTGGTACTACCCCAGGCAAGCCGACTTATTCATACTGAAACTAATAATAGCTTCAGCGTGGCTCTACCACCTTGTTACAAAAGAATTGTTTTTGTGGTCTAAAAACTATTCTTTGACCGCTGTATTCGCAATAAAACGTATTACCAACTAATATGAACCTATTTTGCTGTTTTTTAAATTTAATTCATGGCAGAATGAAAATGGCGGCCAAAGTCATGTTTTATACAAAGGCTAGTTTTATGCAAAAATAAATTATTGTAGCACGGTAAAGTGACTACACTATGCCTTATAGTAAACACAGTACAATCCAAAAACAACGGCGATCCCCGAGAGATACGCCATTCCTCGGTCGTCGCTGTCATGCCGGCCTGCGTAAATGCCTCTTCACGTTCTTTTCAAGAAATCCCGTATTAATTTGTAAAAAAATATTCGTAAATAAGTTTTTCTAGTACAGTTTCAATCAAATCAATAGTCCTTAATCATATACATAACAACATATATTTTTACGTCTTCTCAAGAGACCGATTCATAAAAAATGTTATTCAATACACATATTTAAAACCGCATTAAAATTGATACTCTACGTACTAAAAATGAAATTTTAATAAACCGAATCGTAAGTCAACAAACACACAAAGAAAGTAATCATATTATTATTTATTTCTTGTTAGAAATCTATTTATCAATATATTTGTATGTGTTTCATTCACTAATAGAAACCACTCCAATTACAGATCGGACAGGCTCGCCTGACACGCCCGATCGCGTGATTTTATGTCACATATCACGTTATGACGTGATACAGAGCCGTCAATCTTGGGCTGTACGATATTTTGATGTTATTTATCAATACTGACCTCATGAGGTATATTATTGTCTTATAGGCAGTACCTGGGCGACTGACTTATCTCGGTTAAGTAATAATTGCATCGTTGATATTGGCCGTAAGCCGAAGGTGTTCGTATTTGGATAATATCATAAGGGTCATCTCACAAAATTTTAAGGTACCAATACACGGAGCAATAATTATATATATTCTTATATAGTTTATTAATCAATCAAACCTAGGATAAGATGCAAAATATCAATATTACATGTACACAAGTCGCTATACCACGCGTTGCTAGCCTGACGCAAGCCACGCAAGCGCAATACGGCCGGTTTCGCTTACTTGCATGTCATCATGCAAAATTATAAGTTTATCTCCTGCCAAAAAATACCATTCAACGCGCCTAAAGATATTCACTTCAAAAAACAATACTCAAAAAACTTATGTCGATCGTTGAAGTGATGAATTCATACCGAATCAGAAGGAATAATTTTATAAAGTTTGTTTTTGACAATGAAAACGCGTATTTATTAAACAAGCGATATGCTGAACGTTCGATTTTTTTAATACTTTATCGGTGTTATTACAAAAAAAAACGTATTGAATACTTACTTTAATAAATAATAGTTTAAAAAAACTAAAAAAACACGCAACATCGTATGTTAATATCGGCACCTCCAGATATCAGTATTTTTATCATTTTTTTGTCACTTTTTACAAAAATATACATTTATTTCTAATTTACACTATTCTTAATCCAAATTTATTACATTTTATTTTCTGTTTTTTAGTTGGATTTTTTATGATAGCGTGTTTTTTTAGTTTTTTTAATCTATTATTTATTTTTCATTTTTTAGTTACATTTCTTTAACTTTTTTTTTCGGATTATTGCATTGTCATCGACCTTTGACAGGTGTGCAAAGTTTGAATTAAATCTGATCGTTCAAAGTAGGACAAAATCGAGCTCAAAGGGGTCGGTTACAAACATACATACATACAGGTTAGCTTCACCTGCTTCACCTATCATAAAAGCGTGATAAAAAGGTCTCGTATTAAATGCACCGCGGTCGCTGAATGTTCACCATCTTGCTATTTTGTCTCGCTTTGGTTACGTTATGTTAGACTTGCGAAAAAGGATAACGCGAACTTACCTCGGGCCAGCGCGGGGCATGTAATACGAAACCTTTTTAAAGCAAATATTCAATACGTATTTAACTTTTTTCTAATAACACCGTGTAGTCAGATACTGTTTGACCATAACCTCATCTAATATTAAATAACTATGTAGCCTGAGATGGTAAACATGATAAACTTAGAGAAAGACTGGCTCTCAAGTATAGCTACCGGAACACACGAACAGATGCTTGGTGATAGATTTTCAACCTGATACTGGTAGGTAGTCAGACGGACTTACAAAAAACACTACCACCAAACAAAAATTTATCATGCAAAATCATCTTATTGTCGAAAAATCTATTTCAATACTAAATTCTGCCCGATAAGCACGGTGTGAACCCGTGTACGTCCAAATAAACTATATACCTACGCAGAGAATTATCTATTCGTTTAATAGACTAATTACGTGGGCTTAGATTAATGAGCTTGGTTATGAATGTATAATAATTTTGAACGCAATTTGAATATCATTTCAAAATCATCAATCCTCCTACATTAATACTAGGTGATTCCCTGCCGCTTGGTCAGGCATTAAATGTATGGTAAGGCGCCCTATCAAATACAAAAAATAAGCAGTTTTTTTTTTTATATATTATAGGAGGCAAACGAACAGACGGGTCACCCGATGGTAAGTAATCACCACTGTCCATAGACATTAGCAACACCAGGGGAGTCACAAGTGCGTTGCCGGCCTTTTATAGAAGTATACGCTCGTTTCTTGAATGTTTGCATTTCATAATTGTTTGGAAATACCACCGCTGGGAGTTTAAAACGATTTACCAAAAATTCCGCATTGATTGGTCTTAGTCCTATGCCGATATGTTAAGTAGTTTTGATGTGATTAAGTCTCCAAGGAACTATAGTTTCGTTATATATGTCAGCGCAAAAGTCCCGTCTACCGTTGAAGAGTATTTATCCGGCACAAATATTAGCTCTTGCATATATTTATAAATTTTAAAACTTGAAAAAGAAAGGCAAGTAATCATCCGCAAACGAAAACTCGTGCGATGAACGTAGCAAATAAATGAATACTTAAGCGTCGAAGACAAAAGGCCCATCAGAACTCGGCCTGAAACTGTCTGGCTGCGTATGTGAAACGCCGTCATTTCCGGCCTCCAGCCACAGTGGCTATCATGAAATGTGCTTCTGAATGCGAACTATGAAGTTCGGTTGAGATGCGAGTTACTACAAACTAGTACGTATACTCGTATGTTAAGTTACAGTAGCTTCCGCTCACGATTTTGCCCGTTTTGGTCTCGTGATAGTTATTAAATAAAACTGTGGTGAATTAATTGGCTATTGTGAAATAGAGCTTCTATCAGATAACCACAATTTCTCACCAGATTTATGATAGACAATTTCAGAATACTTGGAAAGCACACCAGATTCAACATAGAATTCTTATTATTAATAGTAATTATGCGAATGCAGCAGCGTTGGTTAAATCGGAATACAAGATGGTGGAAGGCCTTTGGGTACAATAATGGCTAGCTATCGCAACAGTCCAATGAAATTTGCCCATTCTGAAATTCCAACGCTTTACACGTATATTAGATAACAACTTTATTGACCGTTTATATACGATCTTATGACACAAATAAATTAATCACCTTTTTAATACTTTCTACTTCAGCGAATTATGATATGGCTATTGGCTGACTAGACTGCAATCACCATACACCACGTATAAAGCCCACCATATTGTTACTCAGGTGTCTCACGTGCCGAAATCAACTAGTAATTATTCAACAATTAATTAGAGTGGATAATCTGATGTGATTGCTACAGATATAATAATAAGTTTATCTGCACTAAAGGACGATGAAACTGTGAAGGTCCGACAGGCCAATAGCGTATAGTCAGTTCGATAATTTTATCTGAACTCACTTTTAAATTGTCAACTTGAGGGATTAGGCAGTGGCCAAGAAGGGTTTAAGTTATCATGACAGGATTAGCAATAGATTGTAAATATCTTTGTTGTTCTAGTTCGCTGTAGAATAACATAGATTATTACATGTATCGTTAGAATATAAAAGAACATGAAACTCAGAGCTTAAATTAGTGCGTCTAGAAACGTTGTAGATGTGTGCCCGGGATGTTTGACCCTGACAATACAATACATATAAATGTAAGTAAAGTAGCTCTTATTTTTAGTCACCTTTCTCTCCTGATATCTGTACATTGCCCCCAGACTCAAACTCTGTGAGTAAGGTTTCATATACATAAAAATAAGTTGTATCTGGCAGCTCTGAGATCTTAATCTATGGGATTCAAAATCATCCCCCAAGTGGTTTGAATTGCTAGATAAAAATACACACGACTGTGAAATGATTAATTTGCTAACTTGCCTATTTATTGACAAACAATAAATAGGCAGCGTAGATGAAACAAAGTAATTGACTCAATTCGGAGAAAATACTCATAATAAAAGTTATGGTTCGTATTGCCCACAGGACGTTAGAAATAGAATGATCCCTTTGAAGCTTGGAGTAACTTCAACATTGTATTTACTATAAATCTACCGTAATCTTCTAAATATATTGCCATGGGTATGCAAAATGAATAGTCTATACGCACTAGACATATCTGTGGTGCCAAAACGTATTATTATCCTCAGGGGGATTAAAACAAAGCCCAGCAGGATAAACAATGTAATTTCTACAATTAACTCACCTGTAGGTTTCCCAATTGTCTCCACTCAATTGAATATCTAGAAACGATTTATCCTCATATCTCTAATAGAAAACCATTAAGCTTGGTTCAGACAAACATTCTTTTATGAGGAATAATAATGGGTATGATTCAGATATACGGCCGGGTCGTTATTATGTTGATATGGGTCATGGGGGTTGAGGAGGGGGATATTGTTTTAAATATTCTTACGTACATATAAGCATAGATATAGTAGGTAGTATATAGAAACACTGAAATGAAAAATATATTTTTTTAATCACCGTATGTCGGAAAAACATAGAACTGTGGATATTTCGGAGTTTAAAATTGCCTGTACGTCGTATGCTCGTGTGGTTAATATGTCCACACCTTACTTGGGGAACAAGTTTTTGTCCCAAAAGTGAGACCTCTATCAGGTTGTGACTATTATTATTATAACAAATATTAGATGTGACCGTGGTTTTGACCTCGTCTTCTTATCCCCACTAAATAGGGGCACAACATGTTTTCCTTTCCCATTCTCCTCTGTCAGATGTCATCTCAGTATTGTGACCTTTTATACACATCATTTTTCACACAATCCATTCATACCTTTAGATCTCAATTGTTGCTAATAATATATATTAGTAAAGCAAAATAGATATCAGGTAATTATTCACTATATTCATGTACCACGTATCCCGATTATCATGATGGTAAATTGAACGGCAAAAGCTGAAGTACTACAACAATATACAGTGGCGAGTTATATCGAAGTGCAAAGCAAAAAAACCTTCGCTATAAGAATCGATTAAGCGTGCTACCTCTTATATTGATAATTCAAACGTGTTTTTTTGAGCTTAATAGTCTCATCTTCTATACATATAATAATAATGTAAATCTAACGTGTCTGTAATTTTTCGATTTTCGTGAAAAAAATTGTTGCAGGTGTCTAGGAATAAATAATTAAATACATATCAATCATTTTCAGACATGTCTATGTGTCTGTCTGTCTGTTTGTATGAACACGCATCACTGCTAAAGTACTGGGTTCACAATAAAACCTCATATAAGAAAATCATAAAGCATATCTTCGGGAGTAAGTCTTTGTTTCATTAAAATCGGTCCAATCTATCAAAAGTTATTGTAATTTTAATGGCGCCGCGACTTAAATATGAGATAGAAGTAGATAAACGAATTGACTAAATACGTTCAGATGACTTTATTAGTCATTGTTTTGTACACCTGCTTCCATGTGGACGAAGTCGTGGGCACAGCTAGTATATTATAAAATAGCAGCAGCCTGCGACGTCATCTGCATTTATATTTTTATAATATTGACACCATACATTAGCTTCGTGTAATTTAGTTTGTGCGGCGCACACTAGATCTCATATAGCAGGATTTCTCCACTTAAAGCTTATAGTTCATTCTCTATTTTACTTTCGTCAGCCAATCTTCTATTAGATTAGTACTGCCATTGTCGTGTAGGTAATGATATTACAAGTGTCATGAGATCATTTCAATGAACTAACAAGATGGAGGTCGTCTTGTTACAACTTTCTCGGGAGTTCTTGTGGCAAGTCAGAATCTAGATTCCGTGGTATTATTTCCCATGCACTTTAGTTGTGCACAATAAACAATATTCCGTAAAACACCATCGATATTACAAAATATAGAGCCTATTATAACACAATATTATGAAAAAAATATAAAATCCACTACACGACAATCCAAGATCCCGCCAAAAACTCCACCACATAGTTATATTCTGACAAATTAAAATAACATCTTTATAAATTATACTATACTAGCTTTTAACCGCTGTTTCGCTCGCGTTAATATATATTTGACCTATCCCTCGGGAAGAGCACTTTATAGAGTGAAAGGTACTCTGTCTCCTTTTTTTGAATCCCTGACCACATCTATCCAAAATTTCATGATGCTCGACTGAGTCAGTTGAGACGTCAAATCGTAATAAATATACACACTCGCATTCACATTTACGGTACTATTAAGGATAACTGATAACACTATATATTATCTATACTAATATTATAAAGAAGTAAAGTTTGTGACGTTGTGAGTTTGTGACGTTGTAGGGGGTAATCTCAAGAACTACTGGTCCGATTTGATTTGATGATTTATATAGCTCATTTACCGAGGAAGGTTATAGGCTATATACCATTACGCTACGACCAATAGGAGTGGAGCACCAATGAAGAATGTTTCAAAATCGGGGTTTTTTTTTCTCTTTTTCCTAACTATTCCACGCGGACGAAGGTGCGGGCAGAGGCTAGTGTTTGTATAAATCTAACGGATTATGTATCTAACGGTCTACGGCACGCTAAAATAATTCTCATGTAGCAGGACCTTTTCCAACTTACTTGATACTTACCAATATACTTTAGCCAACTGAAACAATCTAAATATATAATAATCCAATGTCATAATGTTTGTCCACGATGAACTCTGAGACTACTCAACCAATCTTCATGAATGATGGCGTTTAAATATAATTTGGTCCAACTTGAGATACAGAATAATTTATAGTTCGTTAATGGCCTCAATATTTCTTAATTACAAATTAAATGATAGTCAATGTTGATTAAAGTTATCAATTATTAGTTTCTTCAGTCTCAAATAGACGGCGCTTTAAATTAGTTGGTTGACAGAAAACTGTAGGACTGACTGTTATAGATACGTCATATATGGCGCCACGTTTTAATATTAAATTTGCTTTTCAAAAACTGAGCCACATGAACGAGTGGCCGTGTCAAAAGTCGTGGCTGACTTTTGTTGGTCTATTCGCCGAGAAACTTCCATGGAAACTATGAAAAGAAAAAAACTACAAAACAACTTGAATTATATTACCCTGATGAGATAAATATACTTGTATTTCTATAACTTCTGACTGTAAAATTAGCATTTTTCGCTGTAGAACTTAGACCGTAGTCTTTCTTCACTTTCTTGTAATTGTTGCTACTTTGATAATACGTTGTTTAATGAAATGGACATTGTATTTAAAATATATGTGCTGTATTTATATGCACGTTAAATTCCGTGTTTACAGTACCAACTATAATGTTATCATGCATGAAAAAAATCAGAAGGTAATTTTTTTTTTTTGCAGACCAGTGTATTAACGACACCATAGATTATGTAGTGACCTGCTCGGGCAAATCTATTTCAGAATACCAACTCACTCAGTACGAGCGCATCAATTATTTAATTTACCAGCAGTTAAAAAGAACGTTTCAAAAAACAATCCGCTGTATCGAATATGCAAGTACTATAACGAATTCTGTGTTCACAAAGACAAATTTAATGACAGCTTTAAAAAAATTAAGACACATATTGTTTTAGAGACATAGACGTATGATAGTTGTATATCCCCAAAATTTATTTTGTCACCACACTAGGCTAACTGTGGTTATTGTTAAATTGATAATGTTGTGTGCAATTTATAATTGAATTTCAAATTTATTATGCCATAACAGTTTTGTTATCCATATAATTTCAATCTATTATTTGTAATTGTATCTTATTGTAAAATAAATATATATATATAATAAAATAAAATTTGTAGTTGGTAGAGCCACGCTGAAGCTGTCATTGGTTTTAGCATGAATGGGTCGGCTCGCCCGGGGTACTACCACCCGACCCACAGAAATACCGACGAGAAGTAACAGTGCTTGCATTTTTGCGTTTCGTACGGTCAGTGAGAGCGCCGGAGACCCACCTCCCCTCCCCTTCCACTTTCCCCTTTCCCTTCCCTGCATCCCCTTCAAACACAGGCTGGGAACGCACTTGCGACTCCCCTGGTGTTGCAAGTGTCTATGGACGGTGGTGATTACTTACATCAGGGTCACCTGTTCGTTTGCCTCCTATGATAAAAAAAAACCTAAAGTTTATGTATGAAACAGTCTACGGTACGCTAAAATTATTCCCATATGGCAAGAGTTTTTGCAGCTTCCTTAATACTTGCTATAATATTTTAGCCAATTTAAACAGTATGTGTATAAATTACAGCCTGTGTTATTGTGACGTATAAATTATATTAGTGTAAGGTTTCAACAGAATTCTTTCACTTATTTTTCCGTGATAGAGTGACGCACAAACTTTCTTATTTGTAATATTAATTAGGTTATTGTAGTGTAATCGCTTTTATAAATCTTTACCAACATTTTTTTATTGTAATACTCATTTAGAAAATTAAACAAAGATTTAATATAAACTGTTTTTTTTACATTTGAAGGGCCAAAGGGAAACACTGGCTAAGTCACATTTACAAAACTTTACAGGAGAGACAATTTTAATTTTGAAAGCATTTTTTGGTGGACTTGAATACATCAGAATGAATGATTTGGAAAGGAAATTAATGTTATGTGTATTTGGAATTGTATTCTGTATAAAATATGCCTTATAATAATAACTAGTGGTCGCCCAGTAAGCGATATTCGACCATAATTCGTTTTAACATTCAATAAGACCAAAGAGAATAGTAATTATTTCAGTGGTTTCATATCTTTATAAAAATAAATTATTTATTAATTAATTATTATTAATATTATGAATTTACATACTATATTATTATAAAAGTAACCTACAATTTGGTTAGTTAATTTCAGAAGTATGTAAGGTATGGATGCGATTCGTCATTTTAGTTAAAAATATTGAATATATGATGATAAAAGGTAATTGGAACGTAAGAGTAAAATGAAGGATGGCAAAACGTCTTTTTCATTTACATGTGTGTATATGTTATGTGTCATTCAAGCAGTAGTGTGAGTAATGTATATTTTAATTCATTTAATGTGTTTTTAATGCATTTCATATAAAAAAATAGCTTTGCGCACTTCTCTTCCATATAAACTTTAACTATGCCAAATTTCACATTCATCCGATCGCACAATTCGCTGAAAAAGGGGTGCAAAGTTTTCGCTTCACGTATTAATATATAGATATGTGGTAAATCACGGATTTATCTAGTAATTCACTATTAAAGAAGACAACAACAAAAAAATGTGACACAACACGTTTTACACTTGTTTTTGATGGTCATGTTGTGAAATGAGTATTTTTGTGGTTATAAACTACAAAATACTACTAGCATTATTTTTGCCATTTCATTTACATTATGAAAGAAAATTTCAGTTTATATGTCGTTATTTTTTTGTGTACTTACTTCTGTAACACGAAATATGTGAAACATTAATTACACTCGAAACGTGTTGTGTTTGTTAACGCAATTGTTTCGTAGAAATTGTGGGAGGGTTCCGTATAATAATCGAGTTTAATAGTAGCCGATTCCTCTTCGAAAGTGCAATAAAGTTGTATTAGGTCTTAACACAGTAAATTCAGATTATGTAGCAGCCATAAATTGCGGCAGTGTATATAAGTTACTTTACTATCAAATTGGACTAAAACCTAATCTCAGTATGTATGCATATGTTGAAAATAAATAATTATAGCTTCACCAATTAATAATAACAAGTACTATTTTATAAGCATAACAATAATTTAAGATATTTGAAAAGGAAGTATTAAGTTCCAAGTAAAATTGAAAGCTCCAAACAAAATATAAGCACAAAAGAGGACGCGTAAGCTGTTTAGGACGTCGAAGCTCCCTTCCGATTTTATTTGAAGATACTTTGGGAAGTGCTAAACAATTGTTAAGTTTTTCGTTGACAAAAGCCACCCACGGCGTTTTGCAATCAAAGGAACTTTGTTGAGAAAATTTTATTAATTCATTTATAAGTTCAATTCAGTATTATTTCTGAAATAACTGGTGTCCGTGATTTAAGGTCTCAAGAAAACATTTTTGATGTTAATATTTTTTTTTGGCGCGTTAGCGGAAAATTATGAGAGTAAATTTTTATGATACGCGCGCACACCGTCACGAAAAACCGACACCCTGAAGTTAGCTATAGTCAACATTTTGTTTCTTTTTATTTGTTGTTTGTATTTCTTTGTATTAAAACTTTCAATGTATTAAATACCTTCTTTCTATTGTTAGTGTCGTTTTTTTCTACAAACGTAGAATAAGGCGAAAGATAAAATATTTGAAAAGATTTTTATCTTGTTACGCCAAATAAGTATAACTTCTAACGCGTGTACACACATAATTTATTTTTATTAAAGACTTCTTTAACCGCGTTGAGAGATATCTGGTACGGAAAAATCTTATGGGTTCGCGACATACTGGTGACGTATTACGTTTGCGTCAGACTGGCGACGCGTAGTATTTTATATAAGCCTGTGTACATGTAATATTGATATTTTGTATTGAGATTGTGCATCTGATGTTTGGTTAATCAATAAACTGTATAAAAATGTTGTGAATGAATGAATAAGTTGCTCTGTAATAGGAGAAACAACATTCAAAGCTATTGCTTCACTTTATTAATTCCTTAATAATTATAGATTACAACCTGAACGTTACAAATGGCATCTAATTGTCCTTATTCCATAGTCAATCATGCAAGTCTCTACCATAGATAATATGGAGTTTAAAAAAACATAAATATTTCAATAAATAAAAGAGTAAGAAATTCAAATAAAGATTTAAATGATCTTCATTTACATATATAATAATTATTGCCCGGAGTACAAATGTGAAAACTGGAATAATGTTAATAATTCCAATTTACACGTCATGAGATTTAAATAATTCCGACTACAATTGATTTCATAAAATTCAATAAAAAGAATATAGTTATTCCATTGTTTTGCGATTTCACTTCTATCGGCAGTTCTTACTACACTGATTTTTTTAAAGTGGAAACTTCTTTAGCCGTATTTGGCGTTCTATTGGAACAGTGAACGAAAGTCAACCATCACACTCGGTTCGGTTATGTTGAATCGCGTTTACTCCGCTTGACTCATTATATAGCGCGTTCGGGTCGGTGACGTTTGATTCGTGTATACTCGGCTTCGGTCGTTGTACTTATAACTTAATTTAAGGGTAATTTTCATTTATGTCGTATGGTCATAAGCGTAAATTCATCTTTTTATAGTAATTTTATTATTAAGCAACTGATACCACGTTTTGCTGTGCATTAAATAAACTTAATTAAAAAAATTAGTAAAGAGTCAGTGAAATCCAAAAAGTAAGTAGCCTAGAACTATCTTCGAAAAATACTGCATCGAATGGTCGTAGTCCTATACCAATACACGTGACATGATTCAACCTCAAAGGAACTCTATTTTCATTATATATTGTTTTTTATTATTACAAAAAAATCCTTGACAAAATACATACCAAAACGTTCCTTGTAAATCACTTTATCCACTGGTGAAAACCGATTGAAAATCCGTTCAGTAGTTTTTTAGTTTAACGCGAACAGACAGACAGACAGACGCGGTAGAGGACTTTGTTTTATACTATGTAATGATATATATATATATCGAAGCAAACGAACACGTGGGTCACCTGATGTTAAGTGATCACCACCGTCCATAGACACTAGCAACACCAGGAGAGTCGCAAGTGCGCTGCCAGCCTGTGTTTAGGGGAGAGGGAGGAGGAGGGGAGAGGCAGGAGGAGGAAAGCAAGGGAGGGGGCAGAGGGGAGATGGGCCTCCGGTGCTCTCACTGACCGGTCGAAACGCAACAATGCAAGCACTGTTACTTCACGTCTGTTTTCTTTGAGAGGGTGGTACTACCCCGCGCGAGCCGACCCATTCATGCTGAAACCAGGAATAGCTTCAGTGTGGTTCTACCACCTATAAAAGCACTGTTAGCACTCGCCGTACTATTGACTACATCGGGGGTGTTACTAATGACCTGAGACGTCATTGGTCTAAGTTATCGGCCGTTCGTGCACTGACTGAATGCTCTAAAAGGCGAGTCAGTCGAGGCATTCGAGACCATCGCGCTCAGATAGTTGAGCTAGTAATATCTACGGTACGAACAATAGTTCGTCGTGACTATACCAGTGTTATAAAGCACAAAAGAGGACGCGTAAGCTGTTTAGGACGTCGGAGCTCCCTTCCGATTTTATTTGAAGATAATTTGGGAAGTGCTAAACAATTGTTAAGTTTTTCGTTGACAAAAGCCACCCACGGCGTTTTGCAATCAAAGGAACTTTGTTGAGAAAATTTTATTAATTCATTTATAAATTCAATTCAATATTATTTCTGAAATAACTGGTGTCCGTGATTTAAGGTCTCAAAAAAACATTTTTGATGTTAATATTTTTTTTTTGGCGCGTTAGCGGAATATTAACACCCTGAAGTTACCTATAGTCAAAATTTTGTTTCTTTGTATTTGTTGTTTGTATTTCTTTGTATTAAAACTTTCAATGTACTAAATACCTTCTTTCTATTGTTAGTGTCGTTTTTTCTACAAACGTAGAATAAGGCGAAAGATAAAATATTTGAAAAGATTTTTATCTTGTTACGCCAAATATGTATAACTTCTAACGCGTGTACACAAGTACACACACAATTTATTTTTATTAAAGACTTCTCGAACCGCCTTGAGCGATTTCGTGTACGGAAAAATCTTATGGGTTCGCGACATACTGGTGACGTATTACGTTTGCGTCAGACTAGCCATGCGTAGTATAGTAAGCCTGTGTACATTTAATATTGATATTTTGTATTGAGATTGTGTATATAATCATTGCCCGAAGTACAAATGTGAAAACTGGAATAATGTTAATAATTCCAATTTACACGTCATGAGATTTAAATAATTCAGACTATAATTGATTTAATAAAATTAAAAAAAAAGAACACAGTTATTCCATTGTTTTGCGATTTCACTTCTATCGGCAGTCCTTATTGCACGGATTTTTTTTTAAGTGAAACCTTCTTTAGGCGTATTTGGCGTTTTATTGGAACAGTGAGCGAAAGTCAACCATCACACTCGGTTCGGTTATGTTGAATCGTGTTTACTCCGCTTGACTCATCATAAGGCGTGTTCGGGTCGGTGACGTTTGATTCCTGTATACTCGGCTTCAGTCATTGTACTTATAACTTAATTTAAGGGTAATTTTCATTTATGCCGTATGGTCATAAGCGTAAATTCATCTTTTTATAGTAATTTTATTATTAAGCAACTGGTACCACGTTTTGCTGGGCATTAAATAAACCTAATTAAAAAAATTAGTAAAGAGTCAGTGGAATCCAAAAAGTAAGTAGCCTAGAACTATCTACGAAAAATACTGCATCGAATGGTCGTAGTCCTATACCAATACACGTGACATGATTCAACCTCAAAGGAACTCTATTTTCATTATATATTGTTTTTTATATATACACTAGCGGGCCCGGCAGACGTGGTCCCGCCCTGATTACAAAAAAATCCTTGACAAAATATATACCAAAACGTTCCTTGTGAATCACTTTATCCACTGGTGAAAACCGATTGAAAATCCGTTCAGTAGTTTTTTAGTTTATCGCGAACAGACAGACAGACAGACGCTGTAGGGGACTTTGTTTTATACTATGTAATGATATATAAATATATATATATATATATATATATATATATATCATAGGAAGCAAACGAACACGTGGGTCACCTGATGTTAAGTGATCACCACCGTCCATAGACACTAGCAACACCAGGAGAGTCGCAAGTGCGCTGCCAGCCTGTGTTTAGGGGAGAGGGAGGAGGAGGGAAGAGGCAGGAGGAGGAGAGCGAGGGAGGGGGCAGAGGGGAGATGGGCCTCCGGCGCTCTCACTGACCGGTCGAAACGCAACAATGCAAGCACTGTTACTTCACGTCTGTTTTCTTTCAGAGGGTGGTACTACCCCGCGCGAGCCGACCCATTCATGCTGAAACCAGGAATAGCTTCAGTGTGGTTCTACCACCTATAAAAGCACTGTTAGCACTCGCCGTACTATTGACTACATCGGGGGTGTTACTAATGACCTGAGACGTCATTGGTCTAAGATATCGGCCGTTCGTGCACTGACTGAATGCTATAAAAAGCGAGTCAGTCGAGGCATTCGAGACCATCGCGCTCAGATAGTTGAGCTAGTAATATCTACGGTTCGAACAATAGTTCGTCGTGACTATACCAGTGTTATATGTACGTATCGGCTAACGTTGTATTTGATTGTTCTTGGTGGACTCGACTCGATCTGACATGTCGGTGGAGCGGGCTTGTGAAGGGCATAGAAAAATGGGTGGGTGGCCCATCCGTATCGTGTGTGATATAGCTGTGTTCAGCTGTTTGTTGCTGAATCGACTGATTGAGGTTAAACATTTTTATCATTATTTTTGATAAAATCTTTAAGATAACTAAAAATATATATAAATTACTACTAGCTCTTTCACTTATTGTAAATTATTTCTGTCAACGATTATCATTACTGCCTACCCTTTATGGAGAGACGCATTTATATGTGGCATATGTACAAAGTCGGTTTAGCTGTTTTAAAAAATTACACCAGACTAACAACAGACCATTCAGTTTCATTTACATGTATAGAAAATATTTCATACCGTATAGAACTCATTAAAAATCAAAGATCTTTAAGAAGTTCACATTTAACAATTTTACTAAGGAAAGCAATTAGAAAAGAGCATCTCAGACGTTCCTTTATAATGTTAAACGTCAAAAAGTTTAAATCCCGACGGGAAACTTTAGTTTTGCCTGATTAAATATTTTATTAAGGAAGTCAAAAGTTTGCTCGGTATCAAACAACGCTCTTATACTGTGGAAGTTAAAACTATTTAAATTACTCATATAAAAGTACATTATAGATCCAGAAAGTGTCATAAACGTATCCGTCGAGGGTAAAATCCTGTAGTTCTAAAATGAGAGTTACAAACTCGAATTTGATATTAAAAATCATGTCGCATTTCGAAAAGTGAAGCAATTTGCATTTTTTTTTATATCATAGGAGGTAACCGAACGGGCAGGTCACTTTATGGTAACTGATCACCACCGTCCATGGACACTAGCAACACCAGGGGAGTCGCGTGTGCATTGTCGGGCTGTGTTTGGGGGAGGAGGGAGTGGAAGAAGGGAGAGGGGGTGGGGAGATGGATATCCAGCGCTCTCACTGACCGAACGAAACGCAACAGTGCAAGCACTGTTACTCCACGTCGGCTTTCTGTGAGATGGTGGTAGTACCACGGGCGAGCCGACCCATTCATGCTGAAACCAATAATAGCTTCAGCGTGGCTCTACCACCTACAATTCACAACTCTCTACAAGGTCTCGTAGCACAGAGACCAAAGTTATGGCCAGAAAGGTCGCGGGTTCAATTGATATTTTTGATATTAGTTAAGATAAATTAGTATTAGGACATGATTATTTAAATCAGCCAAAATAGAAGTGTCAAATAAGTTGAAAAAGATCCTCCATCTGAGAAGTAATTCGACGTGCGCTGAAAAAACCGTTAGAATTGTGCAAATATAGGAATGTATGGTGACAAGATATAAAAAGATACAGAAGAAGATAAAGTCGGGGGTATCAGCTAGTTAACAAATAATTAATAACGCCAGTGAAATGTTGCGAGTTTTAATATTTTATCGCGGAACTCCAGGCCGAAGTTCAGTGACTGCTGTCCTATGTATTAAATCCCTTTTAAACGAGCTTTTAAACACAAGCTCGCTTCGAAATATTTATTTTACAAGTCAGACGCTTTTGTGATGCTTAAATGTTATGTTTTTTTTTTTCACTTTGATATCATTTTTAACGACGACATGGCATTAGGTAATAATGGTGATAGCTTTTTATTAATATTAAGATTTTTTATTAATCCGTGGACTGTCCAAAACCATAAAGGTTGCAGCTGCATAAAAACGAATATAGGCCTCATGATGCACTGGTCAAAAAACTAATAAAAGCATAAGTTTAAAAAAAAAGTACGAATTTATTAAAAAATTTGAAAAACTTGAACAATAACAAGGTATAACAAATTATAATTTAAAAAAATTGGCTAGAATGGGTCGGCTCGCCCGGGGTAGTACCACCCTCTCACAGAAAACCGACGTGAAGTAACAGTGCTTGCATTGTTGCGTTTCGTTCGGTGAGGGGGGGCGCCGGGGCCCCCCCCCCCCCCCCCCCCCCCCTCCCCCCCCCCCCCCCCCCCCCCCCCCCACCACGGGGGGGGGACACGCACCTCCCCTGGTGTTGGAGGTGTATGTGGGGGGGGGGGGTGGATAACACAGGGAACCCCCCACCTCTTTGCTCGCCTATAATTTAAAAAAATTGGCTAGAATTTAAAAACTTGAACTGCCATTTTGAGGTCTTAGTCTTAAAAAATCAGCCGAGGGGTGAATGTAAAAATGGTCGATTTTGTATGATTTCTCAAAGTTCTCAAAAATCAATATATGTTGTTTCTATAATACAATATTCCTTTACCCTTAAATGCAGTGGGTTTCCAGAAATTTCCATCCTCTTTTTCTTACGTAATATACATGTCATACGGCGTTTTCTTTTTTTTATGTCATAGGAGGCAAACGAACAGGTGGGTCACCTGATGTTAAGTGATCACCACCGTCCAAAGATACTTGCAACAGAGGAGTCGCAAGTGCGTTGCCAGCCTGTGTTTGGGGGGGGAGAGAGGAGTCGGAGAAGGGAGAGAGAAGTGGGAATAGAAGTGGGCCTCTAGTGCTCTCACTGACCGAACGAAAGGCAACAATGCAAGCATTGTTACTTCACGTCGGTTTTCTGTGAGAGGGTGGTACGAGCCGACCCATTCATACTGAAATCAGTAATAGCTTCAGCGTGGCTCTACCATCTACTTCGGCGTTCGAGGACAGTTTTATTCTAGAACCGAACATAAAGGATAAAATCGACAGGCAAACAATTAAGAGTAAATACGACCGTAGTGTTTGTATAATAGTGAGTTTATTTCATTTTTGTTTTTGTAATTACAATAAAATTTATTGTGACACATAAAGGTATTCTAATTAGCAACGGACGTGAGAATATATTTTTGATATATACACCATGTTTCTATAGCTTATTCAACATATATTTAATCAGCGATTCGCCCCGGCTTTACATGGGCGGATTAAGTGTAAAATGTAGGGATTATAATATGTATTTATTTTTATAGTATACTGGCGGGCCCGCTGGACGTTATCCCGCCCTGATAATAAAAAAAACCTTGACAAATTATATGCTTAAATATGAATCACTTTATTAACTGGTGAAAACCGCGTGAAAATCCCTTTAGTAGTTTTTAAGTTTAACGCAAACAGACAGACAGACGTGACAGTGTACTTTATTTATAACATGTAATGATAGAATTTAGCATCTGACTACAATTTCATCTGATGGTAAATGACGATTTAGTCCAAGATGGTAAACATGTTATACCTAGAGAGGAACTGGCTTTAAGTGCAGCTGCCAGGAGACACAAACCAGGTGCCTGGCGAGAGATTTTCAACATAAGGGTTGGTACCTTATGTACCTAAATAACCCTACCACCAATGCTATGGTTTTATTAGGATATTTTCCTTTATAGAAAACTCCGAATCAGTTATAACGATTAGAACAATTAGAAAGATCAAGTAAGCCGTCATCGTTTCTAGTGTAGCGTCATAGGTGCTTAAATGATTTAAATGATTTTCTGTCGCTTTGGTATATACAATTATATCAAAGTCGGAAAAGCTCCGTAAGCGTCGACACCTAGACAACTTTTTTGAATTCAACCTTTTTATGGAAAGGCTTTGAAGGTCCGCAATCTTTTTGTATCAAAAAGTGGTGAGGTAAACACTGTGTCGGGTAAAGTGGGAACAGTGTCTCGTTTGTCTTCAGGTATTGGAGAACAGTGAGACATACGCTCTTCTCGCTTCTTTTCTTTCTGTTTATCTTTGGTTGCGGTTACTATTCAAAAGTGATTGATGAATATTTAAAAGTTCCCTGTGATACAAAAGTTTCACTTCTATCGTTCGTTTTTGCGACGCATCCTGTTTTTTTTTGTACCTCGTTCTTTTAAATCTGTGATATCTTCTGGGATATTTATATAATCTGTAATAGCTTCTAAGATCATACGAAATTTGCTCGTTTGTAAAATGGAGTACAATTATTACTGACGTAAAAATAACTATATTTAGAATGCGAATCGTTTATCAGATGTGTCAAGGTCTAATTGTGTCGCCCACCTGTTAGTCTGTTTGTTCGATACGCCACGGAAACGTTGTTAGTTCGACCTAGTTGTACACGGTACAATAAACATAAATAAGGTTTTATGTGTGAGTATTAGATGGTCTAGATACATCCAAGCCTAAATCCTAACTAATATCTATCTATACATATAATAAAAATTAAGTGTCTGTATGTAATATCAAAATAACACCTTTTTACTGATTGCGTGTGCGTATACACGCAACTGATAACAAAAATGTAATTTTTAAAATTTTTATCGGTCTGTCTGTCTATTTGTTCCGGGTAATTTCCGAAACGGCTGGACCGATTTTGACGGGAATTTCACTGGCAGATAGAAAAATTTACAGCGGGTTACTTAGACTAGCTGTTAACCGCGGCTTCGTCTGCAATACTATCTTCAAAACGGTTGGACCGATTTTCATGGGACTTTCACTGGCATCTAGCTGACCTTATAAAAAGTAATTTAAGCAATTTTAATTTATACTAGCTGTTAACCGTAGTTTCGCCCGCAACGTTATATCCAAAACGGTTCGACTAATCTTCACAAAACTTTTACTGGCTGATAGCTGACTCAATAAAAAGTAATTCCAGCAATTTTAGTTTTAACCGTGGCTTCGCCCGCAACATTATCTCCAAAACGGTTAGACTGATCTTCACCAAATTTTCACTAGCAGATAGCTGACTCTAAAAAAAGTAATTCCAGCAATTTTAGTTTATACTAGCCGTTAATGGTGGCTTTGCCCGCAGTGCTATCTCCAAAACGGTTTGACCAATCATTACAAGACGTTCACTGGCAGATAGCCGATCTTATAAAAAGTAAATGAAGTTATTCTATTTTAGACTAGCTGTTAACCGTGGCTTGGCCCGCAGTGCTATGTCCAAAATGGTTTGACCAATTTTCACGGGACTTTCACTGGTAGATAGCTGACCTTATAGGAAGTAATTTGAGTTATTCTATTTTGGACTAGCTATTACCCGCGACTTCGTCCGCATGAAATTTAGCAAAAATATGTTGTTCACTGTAAACATGTGCATAAGATGTGCGTTGTAGTGGATTCCAAGAATAAGTTTAATTGAAATTCATATATCTGTATATATGTATGTAATTTTATTGTCCTTTCGGTCATTTTGCTTTATTTACCGCGCTTTCGTCTACATAACTCAGCAACCATAGTAACATATAAGAATATTGTATCCAACTCAATGAGCACTATTTAAATTGTCGAATATTATAAACTGCTTAGTCAGATATAAAGTTTTATATCTTGATTTATATTTATGCAACATTTCAAGACGTCAGCTCATTCATTGTATACAATTCAACATTATAATTATTAATAGGAAATTCGAAGATAGAAGGGCTCTTTTAAAAAAGATAAGATAAAAAGACCATAAACGTATTACTTATTGACAATATGAACATATTATATCATTATAATAATATCTTTAAGTCATTCTTTAATTAGCTCCTTATACTGTATAAGTGAGCACTGAAGTAGTTATATGGTCGGTTAAGGTTCCAAATATGTTACTGATGATAAAACTCATTTGACACTCTGTTAGTATTTATATATCTAATGTATACGTTACATGTTACTGTAAGTGGTGTGCGTGTCGTACTAACAATTGTTTTTAAATAGCATTTCTATAATTGTACATGGTCTCATAATTTCATATTTCTTTAATACAATTTTAAAAAACGTGTGCGGAGTTGCGTGTACAGCTAGTTATAAATATGAATATGAGCTTTTAGCGATCACCACCGTCCATAGACTCTTGCAACACAGGGGAGTCGCCAGTGCGTTGCCAACCTGTGTTTGGGTATAGGAGGAGGAAGGGAAGGGGGAAGGGGAGAGGGGGAAGAGTAGGGAGGTGGTCCTCCTGCGCTCTCACTGACCGAACGAAACGCAACAATGCAAGCACTGTTACTTCACATCGGTTTTCTGTGAGAGGATGGTACTATCTCGGGTGAGCCGACCCATTCATACTGAAACCAGTAACGGATTCAGCGTGGCTGTAACACCTATAATTGTGTTTGTATGTTACACGTTCACAGCTTAACTACTCGACCTATCATCATAAAATTTTGCATATACGTTGCCAAGGGTACAGCAAAGGACATAGAGTACCTCTTATGCATAATCAATTTACTGTTTCCGAGGGACAGATCAAATCTATAATGAAATGGGCAAAGCCGTAGGCAAAAGCTAGTGATAGTGATTACAATACAATCATTACATAATATAAAACAAAGTCCCCTACCGCGTCTGTCTGTTCGCGATAAACTCAAAAACTACTGAACGGATCTTTATGCGGTCTTCACCAATGGATAAAGTGATAATTTGTCCAGGATTTTTTTATAATCACGTCGGGACAACGTCTGCCGGGCCCGCTAGTAGAATATATACTACATTATTAAAACATGTCGCAAAAGAACGAAGTTCGAGATTTACCAAACTAAGACAGCGTATTTCTAACAGATCTAAGATAAAACAAATCCTACTTAAAGTTCATTGCATACGAGTTGCAGTAACAATTGAATATCAGACAGTCCGTATGTCTGTAAGATATAAGAAAAACAGATATTATAGAAATGTGTAAAGCGATAATTGCTCGCTACACTGCAATAAATAACCCGAGTTTTCGATAAAGGAAAGCACCTTAATAATATTTATTTATTTACACATTATGCATTAAATACGCAATGGCGGATTTAATGCCTAAGGCATTCTCTGACAGTCAACCATTAGGTGATGCAGAGATAAATGTTGGTAGGTGTAAAAGGTGAGGTTTTTATGAAATTATGTTTAACTTATTTGATATCACAATATATAAACAAAATATCAAGACCAATATACTACATATATAACACATATACAATACATACACATAACAACATCATACATAAATATCAATACAATAAATAAAAGTATAATTAGACAACATCAAGTACTAAATACAGCATTAACCAGATAATTCTGCTAAATGACACAGATACAGCTGACGTACCCTGACTTTAAAAGTGAACCCTAACATGGTGGAACATGGGCTTAATCTACTATCAGTCTGGCTAGCTACCATTTTGGAGAATAACACCAAGTACTTATGTGTGTATTGTACGTATCTGCTAGCTACGAAAGACACGGACAAGAGAAATATACATGTGGCAGAGATGTGAATGTTAAGGTGGATGTATGGTATAACTAGAATGGCTAAGAATGAGTACATCAGAGAAATAAAATAGCACCGGTGACAGAGAAGTTGAGGAGTAATAGGTTAGCATGGTATTTGCATGTCATGAGGAGAGATGAAAACCATGTAAGTAAAAAAAAGTGAATATGATGGTGGACGGATACAGTAGTAGAGAGACCGATATAGGTATGGATAAATTGTGTGAAAATGATATGTGTATAAAAGGTTGAATAAGGTATAAAATATTGAGATGACATCTGACAGTGGAGAGTGGGAAAGGAAAATATGTTATGTCGACATTATTTAAGTTGGATAAATGTAAAAAGATGGTGAAAGGAAAAAAATAATACTTACATATAGTATAAACAGCGAAAGTTAGAAATAAAAATTTAAGGTTTAGTGTATGTGTGTGGCAAATTGACCCCAAGTTAGCAATGTGCTGTAAGAGGTTAGTCCTCCAGCGCTGATTTCACTAGAGACCCAGAGTGTTATGTATACGCTGAGGGATGTTGTATATGTTAAGCGTTGTGTAGTGTTTAATAAAACCGTAATATGGTGGCTGGGCTTTAACTAATGCCTGTCTGTCTGGCTACTATTCTCTTGTTGTAAATTAACATTTACTAGTAGCTGTAATTAAAACGCAGTCTCTCTCCAACTTTGGCATGTTACTCTCTTAGCCCACATAGCCAGTTAGCTTATTTTTGACGACTGCCCCGTCAATCCGCCCGTATCTAAGCAACATATAACTATTTCTTTTTCACCACCAATATTGAGAATATGCCATCTTACTTCCACATGTTTTCTAAGACAGTGTGGCGTCACAATATTACTTTACGTATGTGTGCGTCAGCGGGTCATCTGTTTTGTCAAAGTATCATGTAGGTAACGTACCTTTAGTTATAATATCATTGCATACATGTCAGAGGTGCAAGAAAGAATATATCTTAATAATATATATATATATATATATATAAAAATAATATATATATATATATATATATATATATATATATATATATATATATATATATATATATATATATATATATATATATATTACATTAATGTGAGCGAAACCGCGAGTAGAAGCTAGTTTGATTTAAGGTAAAGATTGTATACAAACACTGAAACTTATAATGCACAATGATAATAAAACTCAACATAAGAATAAACATCATTAAAGAAGGCCTTTTTACCATAAATAAAATAAAGGAAACGAATCGAGTTTCTTCAACAAAAAGAAAATTATAATAAATTCGTTATTCCAACGGATACCTTTGTGAATATCCCAATTCTATTGCCGAAGGAATAACTTAATTAAACCCGAGCCTCGGTCTTTAATTACCCGTCTAAAAGGTAACGTAATATAATTAATTATAAAGCTCCGGAGTTAACCAAGGAATTCTATTACCTAATCCTAGCCTAGCCTAAAGACTGTCTACTTTCCGCGGATCTTTGTCGAGAATGTACTAGTAAATTACATGCCTTCATATGTCGTTAACCTCGTTTCATTGATTCATATAAACTTTGTTTTTGGCAACCAATTGTTTAGTAGGTATCATATTACAAGTGTTTTGCGATAATTTCAAAGTAGTAACAAGATGGTGGCTCCCGTGTTAGAACTTTCCAGTGAGTTTTTGTGGCATCTCAGTATTCATGTCCCATGGTATTATTTTTAATCCACTTATGCGTAATAACCGAACTATATTACGTAAAATGTCGCCAATATCATTACATAGTATAAAACAAAGTCCCCTACAGCGTCTGTCTGTCTGTCTGTTCGCGTTAAACTCAAAAACTACTGAACGGATTTTTATGCGGTTTTCACCAGTGGATAATGTGATGCACGAGGTACGTTTTGGTATATAATTTGTCTAGGTTTTTTTATAATCAGGGCGGGACAATGTCTGCCGTGCCCGCTAGTTACAATATATAGTGTCAAATAACATAAGATAATGAATAAAATATAAAAACCACTACATCACAGACTAAAATTCCACCACAAATTGCCGATAGTACTTTCTAGAACGTTTGCCACTATATTGAAACATTTTTCTATTTAGATTAATAGACCTAGAGGTCTCTATGGATATATGATTATTTTGAAGATATTGTGAAAATGGATGTATATTTGTTACTCTTTCATCAAAAGTATCGATCGAATTTTCATGAAATACTATAAAAATGCAGCATATATATCAAAATAGCACAACGACATTTATTTTAATTTATCAAAATATATTGATATGTCAAATAAACTTGAAAAAATCTCATATATATGTAGATTAATATACATATACCAGGTGAAAGGTTAAACACTCGCAGAATGTTAGTATATGACACTTTATGGTGTTCACATTTAACATATAAAATAATAATATCAAAACAATTACTAATAAACAACAAAGAAAACCTAAGTTAAAGTTTATTCTAAAACTTTTAAAAGTATAAACACAATCATAATAAACCTAGGTATAATGACCGGTGGACGACCGGAAGTTAATAGCTTTCGATAATAAAACCGACAATAAACCCTTTTGTTTTGTTCCTGACATTCCCACGTTCCCTTTCAAGTAAAAGTGAAGTCACCCGACGGTCATTGACACTGTGCCTTAACATAGACGCGTAAAGGATCGTGTATAACTTTTGTATTTTTCTAGATAATTAGGTCAAATATTAAACACCTATTTTTTATTGATCTAGAACGAGAATCGAGTGCAGAGTGTCATCCATAAATATTGCTACTGTCTAAACATTCCGCCTGTATATGTAGATATGTACACATATATGTAGACGAAAATCATATGTGAAGCTTAATGCATAGTCTGTTTCTACGTGAATATCCACAGAGTGGTCCAAAACTTTCATGATTGGGTAACTTTACCAATCAAATCGTGTCTGTGCAAAGGTAAAACAGCTTGATCATTTAAAGAGAGGAAATTATTTACACTGTAGCGACAGCATTCCCATATAAATAATTATTAAGAAATAAAAAATATAATGAGTCTGTTGCGATTTACTTCCGAGAAATTACGAATTAATTTACTTGGAAGCAAAGCAGGTTGCAAATATAGCTAGCTCACTTTCTTTAATGAAGAAATCAATTTTTCTATCTCTTTTTATGCCTCGCTTTTTTTATATGTCGGCTAGGTGATAGAATTATTTCATCACAAAAAGTCAAGCATCAGAGCTTAAATTTATATCTTATGGCTATTAATCGCTTAATAGCTTAGTAATGAATCCAGGATGAGTCAAAATATTTTACAATTACTTAATTTTGAAGTATGTATTTATTACTTGCGCTTGCTTATCGCGCCATATTTTGTTTATTCGTTTTTATTAGTTACTAGCCTCTGCCCGCTACTTCGTTCGCATGGAATTGTTACTTTGGGCTAACGCTAACGAACATCGGAAGCTCTCAAGAGGAAAAAATACCCCGATTTTGAAACATTCTTGATTGGTGCTCCGCTCCTATTGGTCTTAGCGTAATGATATATAGCATATAAGCTTTCTCGATAAATTAGCTATATAACACTGAAAGAAATGAAAGAATAGGACCAGTAGTTCCTGAGATTATCCCCTACAACGTCACAAACTCACAAACTTTACCTCTTTATGATATTAGTATAGAAGTATAGATTATCAATTATAAATTCAAATATTTACTAAAAATTTTCCCATCTGCCGAGTGT
Source organism: Antheraea yamamai (assembly GCA_036509395.1). Taxonomy (NCBI): domain Eukaryota; kingdom Metazoa; phylum Arthropoda; class Insecta; order Lepidoptera; family Saturniidae; genus Antheraea; species Antheraea yamamai. The sequence continues at coordinate 8,537,167 of AP028447.1, forward strand.
CCCGTGATGACCTTTTTTACAGAGAATGTAAAATATTTCATAGATTGGATATGCAACAATAAAATTGTATACCTTGGGTTTACATACGACAATCAAATAAGACTGGCTGAAGATAAATATATATAAAACTAGCGGGCCGGGCGGACGTTGTCTTGCCTTGATAAAAAAGAAAACTATAATTCAACCGCAACGCCACCTACCGGATCCGATTGTGAATCTAAGCCATTCTCGGATCCACTGGAACACGCACACAAAATTTCATCAAAATCGGTCCAGCCATTTAGGAGGAGTTCAGTGACATACACACGCACACAAGAAATATATATATTAAGATTAACCAAATTCTCAAAAAATGGACCAAAAAATCTGGTTTCGACTACAAAATACAAAATATTGACAGCAAAGAAACACATAAGCTCTGCAATCTGTAGAATTATTTGAGTATGGATTTTGTTCAATGTTTAATACACTACTCATACATACTACTTCAAAATTATGTACGCAATGACTGCCACAGTTCAAACAAATTTAATAAAAGCCCATATATTCAAATCCATAAAATCGTCTAGGTTATGTAACGTGCCAAAGAGGGAGAGATACGAGTATACCGGAAAAACTTTACCCGCTATCTGTGCAGTCAGGAAAAACTCGCAACTACATCTAATTATCACCATTCGGTTCCAATGCAAGTATTTATATATTATAAGCTAGATTGTTGGATTCACATTATTTTGTATACAAACTATAAGCCGATTACGTTGGATTTAGTATAACTGCGTAAACAGAAAATAACTACAAAGTCACCAACAAATAACACAGTCTGTCGCATCGGTTACGAGCTTTTACGCGAATATAAACTGTCTAAGTAGTAAAATACAAATGTACTAAGTATACCAGCTGCTTTCACTTATCTGTGGGTTATTTACGTTTAGTCTGCATTACATAGTTTGGTATGATTTGTGTAATATTCATGTATCTCAACTACCACTGTTTATATTTATTTTGTCACGAACCTGATGTTAAGTGATCACCGCCGTCCATAGACACTAGCAACACCAGGGGAGTCGCAAGTGCGTTGCCAGCTTGTGTTTGGGGAGGGAGGAAGCGAGGAGGAGAGGTGGGCCTCCGGTACTCTCACTGACCGAGACCGAACGAAATGCAACAATGCAAGCACTGTTACTTCACGTCGGTTTTCTATTTATGCTGAAACCAGTAATAGCTTCAACGTAGCTCTACCACCTACAAAAATTAGATATTTAATAAGAAATATGTTATCATCGTCTTCCCGCTTTGGTGTTATTATATGTCATAAACAGTAAAGAGCACTTTGGAAGGGAAGATTACTTTCGCGTTGATCGACTCAAAAATAAATTTATTTGGTACGGGAAAAACTTATGGGTTTGGGTCACCGACGACCTCGACATGCTCGTGACATATTGCGTTTGCATTCGACTAGCAAGGCGTAGTGTAGCGGCTTGTGTACACGTATTTTGATACTTTATATTAGACTTGTTAGTTTTTGATCTAGAGTTCTAGAACTCTATTCTAGAGTTTTGATCAATTAATAAACCGTATAAGAATGTATATAGTTATTGCTCTGAGTGTTAATAGATCTATAACCAAGCTAACGTTGATAATTTGAAATTTAAATATGAAATTTAAATAATTAAGTCTTTAATTGATTTAAACATGTACCACTGGTGGTACACGTGGCCTAAATATCAAGTTTAACGCGTACTACTGGTGGTACACGTGGTACGGAACGTGTTAAAATATACAAACATCAACTTAATTAGAGTAAATGATGTATTTTCATACATTTTAATGCTTTAAAATACCTGGAAAGCAAACAACGAACACCTTTTCACATCTTTCGGATACTCGAATCTATTATACATAGCCTCTGAAAGTATTGATACTACTATAAGTAAATCCAAACCCACTTTCCCTTTTCATTCAAAGAATTATTTGATTAAAAGATTCGAACAGTTTTATAGATCAAATAAAGTTCTTTCATCTCTAATCCATGTTACGGACTAAAATGAGAAATGTGTATATCCGTTCTTTTTGATTTTAGACACATATACCAAGTAACTGTTTAAAGTCTAACACCCTTCAATCCTTTGGTAGTTCATGGTCACATTTAACATATAAAATAATAATATCAAAACAAATACTAATAAACAACATAGAGAACCTTAGTTGAAGTTTGTTCTAAAACTTTTAAAAGTATGGGAACGATACTTTTAAACGTAAAAAATCACATCTAAGGTCAATGAACAACATTAAAGGGGCGCTTTTCAAAGTTAATCATTACGTAACTGCTTATCGACAGAATACCACACGGTTGAACAAAGGGAAGCGGGGCACGGTGTGATTCATGGCTTTCCTTATTATTACACCAGTTCGTTTTTGCGTAAATCTCCTGATGTTGAGTGTATATCAGTTTTGCATTTCTGGAGATAATTAGGTCAAATATTAAGCACCTATTTAATTGATTTGGAACGAGAATCGACTAATGATTATCCTGCAAAAATATCGCTGCCGACTAACCAGTCGTGCTGTATATTATTATGCGAGTAGATAAGTTGATTGCAGTTATTATCTAAATCGAAATGGACTCACTATATTATTACTGTACAATCACACTTACACCTTATAATGCTTGTAATCGCAGTTCCCTTGAAGTTTTCTTCCTTTTGTCTCTATTCGTATTCGTTATCAGGAATAGATTTCAAACCAGAAGCACTGCGGCACCTTTATAATTATAACTTTCAAAAAGAGGAGGGTTGATATCTCTGGATAATTGATGTCATTACTCGAGATACTCGATATATTAAGAACGTTATTTTTACTGATTCCCACGATCGATAATTCATCCGTTGTCTATTAGCAACAACGACTTCACATACTGAATGTAACAATATTATGGTTGTTATTTCTATGTTTAATGGAAATATATATGTTAGGTACCACCAAATGTGTTAACTGCTTTATTATCTAAATTCAATATACTTTCTGCATCATATGCATATAGACAAATTCGCAATGTTTATCTGTTTGTTTTATCTAATGTCTGTAACGGCTGAATTTATTTCAACGGTAGTTCACTGGAAGATAGACGGCATTCCAGAGTATTAACTAAGTTATATAATACACCGATTTTATATAGGAAACTAACCTCTGCCCGCGACTTCGTCCGCGTGGAATAGTTATTTTGGGCTAACGCTACCACGCAGCGGAAGCTCTCGAGAGGAAAAAAAACCCGATTTTGAAACATTCTTCATTAGTGATCTGCTCGTATTGATCTTAGCGTAATGATATAGCCTATAACCTTCTCGACAAATGAGCTATATAACACTGACACATAGCTTCCTTGAAAGGAAAACTAAATTACGGACACTGTCAAATTATTAAAAAAGTAGAAAAAAATCTGGTCGCTGACAATACTAGAATGATAAGTGTATGTATAATTAGCGAGCGCCCGCGACTTCGTCCGAGTTTTTATCTTTTTTAATGGCTAAACAAAATATTATCTTCGTATACTACCGCGTATATCGATGTAGTTCCCAGGCGACAGGGTTTTTTCAAACTTACTTCACATTTGTCCGATTTATATTTGGACCGATTTAATGGATTTCTTTATAAGTTATCAATTGTATGTTATTCTGATATATCAGTTACATCACTGTAAAGTTTCATAAAAATCCGTTCACTAATATTTAAGTGAAACGTAACAAACATGTTTTTTTATGTCATAGGATGTAAACGAACAGGTGGGTCACCTTGAAGTAAGGGAGGGAGGTTAGGAGGAGGGGAAGTGGGCCTCCGGCGCTCTCACTGACCGAACGAAACGCAACATCGCAAGCACTGTTACTTCACGTCGCTTTTCTGTGAGAAGTGGTACTTACTACCTCGGGCGAGCCGACCCATTCATGCTGAAACCAGTAATAGCTTCAGCATGGCTCTACCACCTCCCCTGCCCCTTCTCCCCTAAACACAGGCTGGCAACGCACTTGCGACTCCCGTGGTGTTTGCAAGTGTCTATGGACGGTGGTAATCACTTAACATCATGTGAACCTTCGTTTGCCTCCTACGATATAAGAAAGACCTTTCTCATGAATCACTATATCTACTGGTGAAAAGCGCATGAAAATCTTTTCAGTAGTCTTTGAGTTTATCGCGAACAGAAAGACAGACGTGACAGACGATTTTGTTTTATAATATGTAGTGATGATACACTCGAAATATATTATAATAAAAATTCTAAGACAAATTATGTTTATTACAGCCTTTATCTATTCATCTCACTTGAATACTATGAGTGAAAATAAATGGCAGAGATAAAGAAAGAAAACTTATTAACATTCAATAAAGTTTCTAAATTGTCAAATAGCACCTTATTTAAGTACAAGCCGCAAAGGTCACAAATGGAAAATATCATGTCGCGAAGTCGTTAAATTGAACAGAACTAAAGGTACTTACTTTTAGTATATGCGAAGTAAGCGTGGTAGTCGGCTTTTAAAATAATTTGCCGAGTGCTGTGTTGTCGACCTCACAATTCATTAAATGTAACAAACAAATTCATACTGGCTTATTTTTAACACTTTTTATATCACAATTACTACAGTTTTCATATTTAACTGCTTTTAATATACCTCATATTTACTTTTACAATAGTGTACGAAATTTATTACCTTACTTTCTCGGCCTGGCTTGGCTTGTAGTAACGAAGAAAATGAGACAAAATTAATATTACTACACAATATTGCATTTTAAATGTTTTCCGACAATGTAGATCTAATAATCTTTTTTTATACTTTACTAGGTGACCCGCGCAACTTCGTCTGCGTGATATCGGTTACCTACCGGTTCCAGTTGTATTTGCAAACTCGAGAAATCTTAAAACAACCTAGAATCCGATTACAGTGACTCCCACCGTTTCCAAATATGAAACCAAATATTTCAGGGACTCACTCGAATACATACCTAGTTGGTTTAGTGAAATGATTTAGACATATGTGGAATACATTTCGATGAGGCGGACATAGCTCCATCTGGAATTCAGCAATATCCGACCGTTTAATCATTCAGATATTGTTCATACAAAAATACAAAAATTGCGAAATAAAGTTGGGGATAAGGGTTTAGGAAGATAAAAATTAGGGGTTGTAGGTATTTTTTGATAACGAATAAAAAAATACAAAAAGCAAAAGTTGTCAAAATAAATTAAGAAAAAATGTGGATACGGACACCCAATCACCTAGAGGTATAAAATATAATTTACGACCTATTCTCATACCTACCAAATATATATTTGAAATTTCATAAAACTCGGTCCAGCCGTTTCGGAGCAGTTCAGACACTAACACCGTGATAAGAGATTTTTATATATTGGATAGGTTTTACCTTTGGCCATAATCCCATCTGATGTTAAGTTACGACGCGCTCTTAGGTGGTAAACACGCTAAGCCTAGAGGAGACTGGCTGTCAAGTGCAGTTGCCGGAACTCACCAACAGGTGCTAGGCGATAGATTTTCAACCTGAGAACGGTAGCTAGCGGGCTGACTTAGAAAAAACCCTACCAGCATACGATTACCATCACGATTATCTTCAAATCTTTGTAAATGTTTTACAATTAATGTAATTCGCACAAATACGAAGCTATGTCCGAATTTGGTGTATTTGTTGAACACATAACCAAAATAAATCGAAGTTAAGTATATGGATTTAGTTTTGTAGTCTCTAAAAATCGCTCGCAATATACTATACTATCCTACGACCATAATCGAAGTTCTTTATTACATTTTTACGCTTACATCTGCCGTAGAAAAACAGAGAAGATAAATAAAACTTTTCTCATGACGATCTTAAATGTTATAGCGAACGAGCTCTCAGAAACTTGAATATAATTCTCTACGCAGTATCTGTCAGGTCGATACTCAATACCATTAAACTCGGTAACAAGCCCGGGCTATTTATGGATTCTCATCCTAATTTATAAAGAATATTTTGTTCTTCGTACTACCTTTGTTTCTATTTACTACGAATACTTACATTAATTAAGCAGGGGATTTACATCGTCCCCTACCATTTGTTTTTTCTGCTCGCAAGATATTTTTTTTTTAATATATTAGGTGTACAAATAAGTTTCCGCTGTTTTTATCAAACTGCGATCTATGTGTCTTACGTTAAAATCACCGTTTTTATACTTTTGAAACCTCTCACGATATGTTCTCGAACTGAAAGTAGGCTGTGCTTCTAGGAGCAATCGATGCGCCTCAGCTGTAGATTTTTTTTAAATTAAAGAAGTAAATTCAAAGTTCCCGCAAATGATGCTTATTTGGCTAGACATTTTTGAATAAATAAAATAAATTATACTGAATTTAATAATATGATAGAGTTATGTTGCTCTCGAATGAGCAACCTAATTTTCAAGCCGGTTATCGTCTAATTCTAACGTAAGCCTCGTGCCATGTCATCTCTCTCAAAAGGACGGAAACTTCTTTGTACTCCTAATACATTATAGGTTTGAACTTATCTGATATTAAATTATAATGTGGTGATGGTAAACACGCTAAACTTGAGGGTGGAAGCTAGCCAGGTGGACTTAGAAAAAGCCCTAAAAATAAGGATGCCATACACTTGCTTGAAGCTTGAAAGTATATTCATAAAGTGTATGGAAGTTTGTAATAATATTTCTAAAGTAAACAACCTGTTTAAGCTCAGAAATAAAACATTACTAATACACGTATATTATTAACTCCGAGTATGAATAGTAATCACAGAACGTAAAACAACGCTGCCAAATCTACTAAGAAAATACATCTAAAATATTCACAATATAGCCTATATTGTGTAATACTTGGCATATAGTAATAAAAGCCAGTAAATATGTACGAATGAGAACGTGATAATAAATAACATTTTTTGGCACTTGTTTCAGAAATACTCGAATGTACTGTAACAATCAAATATTGCTATTCACTGTATTTCTTACATCGTAATGTGTCCTCTTTATTTCTGACTTTAATAAAATAATGCTTACTGCTAGCATTTCACGATTTATTACTGAAGTAAAACTTCTATTGGGACGATGTGAATTAAATTTTATGAAACGAAAATGTGTAACGAAAGAAATATGTGTACGTGTGAGTGTAGAAAGAACGAATGAGATAGTATATTCTTAATGTATTCAAAATACATATAAAAAAGAGAGAGAGAGAGAGATAAATGTTGAAATCTATAGCACATTATTTTCTATTGGATTGTAACGACTATCGCGCACTTTTAAAAAATATTCTGTGTTTTGTATTATTAGCGTTGTTAATGTATGTTAAAGCATTACAAAATAATGCCAAAAACTAATGTTTACCACCTCCATAGTGTATTCATCTCATTCTCTTAAAAATCTAAATTTCACTTCTACCGAGTGTGAACGCACGCTCTTCTTTTTTTGTTATCTAAAATCCACAGCTTTTCAACGTTTTATAGACACAGCCCTCTCCCAAAGATCACTACAACAACTGATCTTGTACCTACCCCGGCAAGTCGACCCATTCATGCTGAAACACATCTTAATTTCAGCGTGGCTCTACCACTCACAGTTAAAATGTGGGCCTTCGGCGCTCTCACTAACCGAACTAAACGCAACAATACAAGCACTGTTACTTCACGTCGGTGTTTCTGTGGGTCGGGTGGTACTACACCGAGCGAGCCGATTCATTCATGCTGAAACCAGTAACAGCTTCAGCGTGGCTCTACCACCCACAGTTAAAATGTGGGCCTTCGGCGCTCTCACTAACCGAACTAAACGCAACAATACAAGCACTGTTACTTCACGTCGGTGTTTCTATGGGTCGGGTGGTACTACCCCGGGCGAGCCGATCCATTCATGCTGAAACCAGTAACAGCTTCAGCGTGGCTCTACCACCCACAGTTAAAATGTGGGCCTTCGGCGCTCTCACTAACCGAACTAAACGCAACAATACAAGCACTGTTACTTCACGTCGGTGTTTCTATGGGTCGGGTGGTACTACCCCGAGTGAGACGACCCATTCATGCTAAAACCAGTAATAGCTTCAGCGTGGCTTTACCACCTATAAAACCTATATCGTCTACTACCACTTAAGTCCAGCAGTTCTGATAACATTTCTTTTTATTGCGATTCGAGTCAAAGCAATATGCGGTGCACTGGCGACACGAGGGGCATCACAAATGCATTGCCGGCCCTTGAGAAAGGAGTAGGCTAGTTTCTTGAAGGCTTATAAGCTAAATTGATCTGGAAACGCCGCCGCTAGGAGTTAATTCCAAAGAACTAAAGTAGTGAGAAAGACACGATTTTCAACCATCAAATGACTATATATATGATTTCCGTTTTGCTACGAATTTCCTAATTTATAATTTGATCTCATAAAGAAACCAAACAGTCTTCTCCATCGCATTTTGAATGATTTAAGATTTTCTTTTGAGGTCCATAGTTGTCGCTAACATGTGAACTGAAGTGACATACATATGAGACAATCTTGTTTACCATTTGAGGTAAATATCGCACTGTTGAATCTCAATGATCTTTTTGACACAATTTAAACTTTAAGACAAGCTGTGGCCGCGGCTCTGTTTGTGTGTTGGTATTTATAAATAAAGATTTTTTAAACATTAGACGATTTATTTTATTCGTAATTATTTATTGCAGGACTTTTTGTACAACATATTTATTATTTAAACTAGTTAATAATTTTGTCTCCGTCCGCATCGTTAATTTTTTATCAATAAACTAGGTGACCAGCGTAACTTCGTCTGCGTGAAATCGGTTACCTACCGGTTCCAATTCCAAGCTCGAAAAATCTCAAAAAAAAAACCTAGAACCCCATTATAGTGACTGCCACCATTTCCAATTCAAACAAATATCTAGTTGATTTAGTGAATGACGTATACGTGAGTGGAAGAAATTTCGATGAGGCGGACGTAGCGTTATTTGTCATTCAGTAACATCGATAATTTCGTTTTCTCTCAAATACGAACGACCATTGAATCATTAAGATATTGTTCATACAAAAATACTAAAATCGCGAATAAAAAATAGGAGGGTGGGGTTAGAAAGAGGAAATATTGGGGTTATAGGTATTTTAATGGTATATACAAAAAAGAATAATTGACAAAAAAAATCTGGATAGTGACACCCTAATCACCTAGAGATATAAAATATACTTTACGACCTATTCTCTTACCTACTAAATATACATTTAAAATTTCATAAACTCGCTCCAGCCGATTCGGAGGATTTGGACTACAAACACCGTGACAAGAGATTTTTATACATTAGATTTTATGCATATGTAGATGGAAAATATAATTATGACACCGCTTGCCCCACTTATCCACGGCATAGTGCTTACAAAAATAGATCTCTTAAAACTTTAATAACTGTATATAAAATGAAGATTTCGCGACAATTTTTTTTGAAGTGGAAACTTCTTGACATTTGTTGAGCGATTTTGTAAGTAAAATCATGTGATTTCGCGTCACCGATAACGTCGACATGCTCGTAACGTAATACGCTTGCGTCAGACTAGCCACGCGTAGTATAGCGGCGTTTGTAAATGTAGCATTGATATTTTGTATCGAGATTGTGTAGCCCAAAATATTTTTAATTAGTCAATCTATACTGATATTATAAAGTTTGTTTGTTTACTTGAACGCGCTAATCTCGGGAACTACTGGTCCGATTTCACGCTAAGACCAACAGGAGCGGAGCACTAATGAAGAATGTTACAAAATCGTTTTTTTCCTTTTGAGAGCCTTCGCTGCGTGTTAGCGTTAGCCCAAAGTAACTATTCCAAGCGTACGAAGTCGCTGGAACAGCTAGTAAACTGTATAAAAATGTATATAATTACTAGCGGGCTCGGCGGACGTTGTCCTGCCTTGATAATAAAAAAAATCCTAAATGTCAACCGCAGCGCCACCTACCGGGTCCAATTGTGAATGTAAACCATTCTCGGATCCACTCGAACACGCACACAAAATTTCATCAAAATCGGTCCAGAAGTTTAGGAGGAGTTCAGTGACATACACACGCACAGAAGAAATTATATATAAAGATTGCTCGGAGTGCGAATATATGTGAAAAGCAAACTAATATTAATAAATTCAATCTAGAAATGGTGAAGTTTAAATAATTCAGAATCTAATTGTTTTCAAAATTAAAGAAAAGAACACAGTTATTCCATTACTTTAATTTTTCACTTATGTCGGCACTCCCTATAATCGCTTCGACTATTTTTTGATAAAGGCCAAATGGGTGTAACGGTATACATAAAATTAGTTGTGGTTGTATGTATATAATGATTGAAATACATACATAAATTTATAGTTTGTTTCATAAGGAAAATTTATTTTAATGTTTAACAGATCCTCCTAATAATAAGTAGTGTGAATATACAAAGAAAATAACTATTAATTAGAAACACAATACCCATCACCCCCCATTTTGCGGGGTGGTAGGGTCTCTGTATCCGACTGGATCGCGACCACCGTACACCAGGTGGAACACCCGCTATAGTGGCACGTTTGGGCGTGTCGCGTTCCGGGATCAGCCGGTGTATATCCAGCAACCGGGGGGGGGGGGCAGTTTCAGGCCGGCATGACAGCGGCGACCAGCGATGGATAGTATGTCTTTCGTCGGTGGTCGCCATTGTTTTTGGATTGTACTGTGCTTACCATCAGGCACAGTACAGTCACTTTGCCGAGCTACGATAAAAAAAAAAAAAAAAAAAAAATCACGCCATGAGCACAGATATTATGTTAAAATTATGAATATTAATTAACCAGACGTTTAAGTGGTTTTGAGGGACAAACAAACACATTATCACGTTTATTTAAGTTTATTATTTAAATGATACACATTTTCTACTTATACCAATCTTTTTTCTATATTTTTACGAATATTTAATTTATTTTTATGTGTCTGTCTGTCTGTTTGTTAGATTTCACTAAAATACAGCCCTAATCGATATTAATGAAATGTTCCAAACGGAAGTATGTATTATTCCGCTATGGATAGGCTATATAAGTTATTAATTACATTATAAACATATTAATAATGAATTTTTCTTTTATTTTCTCTCAGCCGTTGTTAATCAACTTTTGTATATAAGGTACTAGCGGGCCCGGCAGACGTTGCCCCGCCCTGATTGTGAAAAAATCCTTGACAAATTATATACTAAAACGTTCCTCATCAATCACTCTATCCACCGGTGAAAACCGTATAAAAATCCGTTTGGTAGTTTTTGAGATTATCGTGAACAGACAGACAGACAGACGCGGTAGGGGACTTTGTTTTATACTATGTAATGAAGTATCAAACAATCCATAACTAATTTATTTATTTTTGATGTAAAACTTCTTTAGACGCGACTAGGAGGTACCTGAAGGACAATGCAACGGAAGTCCGTTACGGCAATATGGCGTCACGTTTCTGTACCATCCGGTTAGATAATAATTAAACATAGTCAAAACTTTTATTAAATCATAATTAATTTAATTCGTTACTTATCATAGTAATCTGTTCGTACTTTCCTATATTTTATTTACTTTATAAAAAAGAGTTCCTAATAATATTTCTTGTGTTGTTTAAGTTCCGAATTAGCTGATAGATGGCACTACAGATAATGAAGCTTCGATTTAATTTGTTACTTAGTTACATTGAAACCAGATGGCGGCACGGTCGCGCGCCTATATAGTTATACATAATTAATTCTATTGCATGATTTCTATTATAATTCAATTTAATATATTTATTTTAAAAAAAATCAAAAATTTTCCTTCAATCGCATGTGACGGTTATTTATTCGTAACACAAACAATTTTTTATACCAATACAGTTCTATATAAAAATATAACGGCTCTATAATGACCCTATAATAATTGATCAATATAGTGTATATTTAGAAATCATAAAAGACGATTGTCAAACGCATTACGAAGCCTACGTACAAAACGCGGGTGGAGTTTTATGGCGGGATTTTTGTTTGCCATAGTAGCCTATATATTTTATTCATAATCTTGTGTTATTTGACTCTATATTTTGTAATATTGGTGGATTTTTACGCAATATAGTTCGGTTATTGTGCACAAGTGAAGTGGATGAGGAAATTATTCCCATTAAAGCACGAATTCTAAGATGCCATACATTCTAAAAACTCCCTGGAAAGATCTAACAAGGGCATTACCTATTCGACAATGGCAGTAATAATGTAGAAGATTGATTGCCAAAAATATAAAAAAAAATAAACGCGAGTGAAACCGCAGACCCAACTATTACTAAAAGTACCTTTAATAGTACTATATTTACAAAATGCCTATATTTTTGCATGATACTTTTACATTATCGCGTGGAAAACTTCCAAGGTTAAATAATTATTGATCATTTAGTGTAGGTCATAGCTTCAATAAAATTAAAGGACTGCTGATGTCCTTAACACAGTACTTTATAGGTCATTTTTTTATGAGAAGTGCTTCGTCATGTCTTATGCATTATATATTATACTAGCTTTTGGTCGCAGCTGCGCTCACGATAACATAGATTTGACGTATTCCTCGAAAACAGTTGTATTTTTTTAGAGTACCGCACCGGTAGATAGTAGAGCCACGCTGAAGCTATTATCGGTTTCAGCATGAATGGGTCGGCTCGCTCGGTGTAGTACCACCCTCTCATAAAAAACTGACGTGAAGTAACAGTGCTTGCATTGTTGCGTTTCGTTCGGTCAGTGAGAGCGCCGGAGACCCACCTCCCCTCCCTTTCCCCCAAAGACAGGCTGGCAACGCACTTTCGACTCCCCTGGTGTTGTTAGTAAAAACAAATCAATTTAATTGAAGTGTTTCACCATATTGATTAATCATTATCTTCTGGCTTAGGCAATGGTGTTAAGAATTTTGTATTTTCTCTTGCTTGTCAGTTTTTAAAAACTCCTTCAACTCAGACTGATATTCAGCAGTGGCATTAGCAATTTGCCTCTTAAAAATAATACTTCGTTCCATAGACGGATCAATTTTCATAAAGAAATTACAGGGCTCATTTGCCATTCTTAAACCTTCACTAAAATTTTTCAAATTAAATATCACGTTTCAGTGCTTGTTGAAGCCTCTTCTTCAGTGGGCTGTGAATTTAACATTTCCTTCAAGTCGGCTCCAGTCAAATCTTGATCTTGCGATTCAAGCAACTCCTGAATGTCACTTGATTCTATCTGTTCGAACCCGTCTCGTCCTATTGCATTCGTAATTTCGGCAATGTTAGCAGTTATAGTTTGAATTTGCACAGATTGCGTAGTTGTAATAAGACCTATTTTAATTTTTTATTAGTCCATTTGACGATGCGTTTACAAAGAATACCTAATCCTTTTTAAATACATATGTATGTACCGATTAGATCCACGAATAAAGAAGTCTTTAGCCGCGAATATAGGAATTGGGATGCATTTTTTTAAACCGCGAATAGTGAAAAGGCGAATGAAGGAAACGCGAATAAGGGACTTTTACCGTATTGCTATTTGGCCGTTGTAGAAAAGATCACCATTATTGTAATAGAAATACGTATAAACAAACACTGTATAAAAGTTCGTTCGGTTTGGTTTTCTACGATAATTACCATAAAGTTTAATTAAGTCGCAATGTCATCGAAAAAAACTATGTACAATTATGGAAATCAAATGTTATAAATCTGAATTAATGTATTTTTAACCGACTTCGAAAAAGGAGGAGCTTACTACGTTCGGGTGTATGTTTTTTTTATGTATGTTAATCGATATCTCCGTCGATTATTAACCGAACTTAATGATTCTTTTTTTATTTGATATGGTTATATTCAAAGGTTGTCCCATATAAATTTGAAGAAAATATTCAACCCCTACGGGGGTGAAAAATCGTTTATTTGATTTTCACCCACTTCGTCTCTACGTATTTTCGTGAAATTGGAACCGATTTCAATAATTTTATTATACCCATTAGAAACCAGATATATTTATGCACACTAAAAATGGAAAAATAATTAAATAAATTAATGTATATGGTGACGCCGCGGCGATGTCGACGTCACCGTGGATGCGGTGCGGGGATATCTATACTAAATTAAGTGGACTGTATATGCGGGGGTGTTATATTTGATATTCAACTATTGCGATCAGCCACGACTAGGGAGACAAGGGTAGGAAGGAAACTTGGCACATACCTCGCGGCGATGCAGTCTCCACGTGGCTAGCCGGCTAGGTGATTCTCGTTTCTTTCCACTGGGTTTCCTCCCTCACAACACTTATTATTTATAATATATGTCGGCGCGTTTGTGGCGATGCGTTTATTTCTCACTCGACCATGCAAAAACTCAAAATGTTAGCATGCGGCGCGGCTCGGCGCGGACACAACAACACTGTACGGCGCGCAAACTACACTGACTATAGCAGTCGAACCCACACAATGGCGGCAACAGTCGAACACTGGCGGCCGCAATCGAAACTAGCGGCGCGGGCGTCGCGATACCGAACTAGCATGTGCCAGGAAAAGGTGATTGGGCAAGGCTAGAAAGGTGGTGTGACCTGATCGCAATTAATTGGTCGGACTTCAAAGTGGCGCGATTTAAACCATAATGCGGGAATTTTCAAAAATACATAAAGCGGCGCAACCAGTATATACAATAATTACTTTTTAAAACTTGGACTTATTTCATGTTACTTCACTTTATTAACTATATTTGAAGACTGTGTTTTTACACGTTTAAATCAAAACGAGAACAATAGCCATCTATTTTCATAGCTTTGATCGTATTGAAGTGGGTGTTGAGTTGGACGTATTCCTCTCGCAATGTTTGTTTACTTTCTGGCGAAAACTCGAAAAACGTAAATCCTGATTTAAATCTTTTTTTTATTAATGTGTATTTCACGCCTTAACTTAACCGATCATCATAAAATTTTGTATACATATTGTCTGTGGTACAAAAAGGACATAGGATACCTATTATTCACAAAAAAAAACAGGGTACGTCGTAAAGGCACACGATAGAAGTGAAACTTCTTTATTACATCGAGTATTTTAATCAAAAAAATACAACAAAAACGCAATGTCTACGGCGGTCACCCGTCCATAAAATGTTCGCGTTCGACGTTGCTTAAATTCGGTGATCGGACGAGAACCGGTGTTTTCAACACTCTAGCCGACACAGTGTCAACCACCATTGATTTTCGTTACACAAAAAGGTTCACATAAAAAGTCTTATTCCCGAGTAATAGTTTAAATGTATATTAAGCCGTGTGAAGCCGTGGGCAAAAGCTAGTAGATTATAAGTTCGATTAGAAAACTTGTTTACGAACTCGCCCACCTAACAGACACGCCCGGCTAGACAATACGACGCCAGACAAGAGTTTAGCGTCAGACGAACAAATGTTCTTTGTTCACTCGACATTAATTATATAATGTTTTAAAGAAAAATGTATAAAATGGATGGGAGAAAAATGAGGTTCACTTTTTGATATTTTTCATATTAATCTGCGTAACGGATTTTGATACGATTTGATCACTATGGTTTGGATAATTTCGCTTCTCTAATAAAAAAAAACGAGTGTGCTTTAGACCACACGACTAAAGTAAAACTTATCTAGGTCCATCTATACGTATATATATATATAAATATATATACACTAGCGGGCCCGGCAGACGTTGTCCCGCCCTGATTATGAAAAAATCCTTGACGAATTGTATACTAAAATGTTCCTCATCAATCACTCTATCCACCGGTGAAAACCGCATGAAAATCCGTTCGGTAATTTTTGAGTTTATCGCGAACAGACAGACAGACGCGGTAGGGGACTTTGTTTTATACTATATAATATAAATAAGAATCTAAATCAAACGTGTCTGTACTTTTACGACTTTCGTGAAAAAAATGATTGCATGTGTCTAGGAATAAATAATAAAATACATTTCATTTTTAGAAATGTCTGTCTGTGTCTATCTGTATGTACGAACAGGCATCACTGCTAAAGTACCCGGCTCACAATAGAATCATAAAGCATATCCTCGAGAGTAACGTAGTCTTTATATCATTAAAATCTGTCCACTCTATCAAAAGTTACTGCAATTTTAATGGAGGCTCGAGTTAAGTACTAGAGAAGAGTAGAAATCTATACTAATATTATAAAGCCGGAGGGTGTGTTTGTTTGGTAGAATGCGGTAATCTCAGGAACTACAGCTCCGATTTGAAAAATTCTTTCAGTGTTATATAGCAAATTTATCGAAAAGGCTATAAGCTATATATCATCACGTTAAGACCAATAGGAGCGGAGCACTAATGAAGAATGTTTCAAAATCGTTTTTTTTTCTTTTTGAGAGCTTCCTCTGTGTATTATCGTTTGCCCAAAGTAACTATACCACGCGGACGAAGTCGCGTGCAGAAACTAGTCTATACTAATATTATAAAGAGGTAAAGTTTGTGAGGTTGTAGCGGGTAATCTCAGGAACCATTGGTCCGGTCTGGAAAAATATTTTCAGTGTTATATAGCTCATTTGTCGAGGAAAGTTATAGGTTATATATCATCACGCTAAGACCAATATGAGCGGAGCACTAATGAAGAATGTTTCAAAATCGTTTTTTTTTTCCTCTTGAGAGCTTCCGCTGCGTGTTACCGTTAGCCCAAAGTAATTATACCACGCGGACGAAGTCGCGGGCAGAAGCTAATGAATAGACAAAAATAAGGTACCATGGAGTTATATATTTTACCAATACCTACAAGACAGTTCAGTATGGTATATGTGTGTCTATTAAATGTAGCAAGCACCTAGCAATCATTCATATCTTTTGCATTCTACTAAAAAAATAACTGATGATCTGCTACTGGTGGCGCCGATGCGTTGTCGACGTCACCGTAGGGCGCGGGGATTTCTATGCTAATTTAAGTGGACTGTATATGCGGGGGTGCTATATTTGATATTCAACTATTGCGATCAGCTACGACGAGGGAGACAAGGGTAGGAAGGAATCTTGGCACATACCTCGCGGCGCTGCAGTTTCCACGTGGCTAGCCGGCTAGGTGTTTCTCGTTGCTCTCCACTGAGTTTTCTCCCACACAACACTTATTGTTTATAATGTATGTTGGCACACTATGTAGCGATGCGTTTATTTCTCACTCGACCAGGCGAAAATTCAAACTATTTACATGCGGCGCGGTGCGGCGCGGCGCGGACACAACAATCACTGACGATAGTAGCAGCAGCAGTGGCGGCGCGCTCGACGCGTCACCGAATATAAGCATGTGCCAGGAAAGGGTAATTGGGCGGAGCTTAAAAGTGGCGTGATCTGATCACAATAATGCGGGAATTTCAAATATATATAAAGCGGCGCAACCAGCTACATTATGTTGATCAATATGGTATAAACCCATATCTAATTTATTTAGTGTTGCCA